>BQNB010095593.1:0-25830 GCA_026074375.1 Tanacetum coccineum
GAAGTAATTAAGAAAGATTCCGAAACCATCAAAAGCAAAAGAGAACAAAGTAGATCTATTGCCTTAAAAGCTAGAAAATAATCTAGTGATGACGATAGCTCAATCTCCGATAGTGAAGATGAAGAATACGCCATGGCCGTAAGAGACTAAGGTAAGTTTCTTTGTCTCCGGATTAATGAATTCATGATAAGGTTCCCATGAACCCTTATCATTTACATTATGAAGATAATTCTGAAGACTACGGTAAGTTTCACTTTTCACTTTTCATATTCATAGAATATAGATTATAAGTAAATGTTTATGTGACTATGAGGTTGTAGTGTAATTAGTTCTTAGAAAATAATGTAGTCTCTAGAAATACCATTTGTTGGTTTTCTAGCTTTGAAGAGATTAATTCACTATTCGTGTAGATTATTATTATACGTCTACAAAATAAAAATCTTCTATGACCACATTGCAAACTCACACAGATGAAAAAGAGCAAGCTAGTGGTTAACAATTAACATAGAAGTAGGATTAGTCGCACGAAGATCATAGACACACTATGGATGAAACAAACTCCCTTCGACCTCGACGATCGCCTCGGATCCGTGTCAACCATCATCCACGTCTATCGGAATCAACTTGTTGATATTTTCAACTACGCCTTATTATTTCATTATCTTCGCTATCCATTCTCGTCTCATCTCAAATCGAATATACTAATTGTTTTTTTGAAGAAATTAATCCTTCCTTCTTGCAAGAAATTTCATCTCTAAATCACCTCTCGAATTGACGTCTTGACTATCTCGTCCGAAATAGTCAAAGAAACTTTTTAATTAAACAAAGGGTTAATTAATAATTGTCAATAATCATTCTCACAAAAACTGGCCAAAAATCAAAGAATTTTTTTTTTCAGAGGGCGGCCCCCTTAAAATTAAGGGGACCGGCCGTGTAAAATGGGCGGCCCCTTTAATTAATTAAGGGGACCGCCTATCTGGAAAAACAAACACCCCCTTTCTGTCGAAATTATATACCCAAACTTCATTTTTTCTTCTCCTTCTTCCCTCTACCTGCTGTGAACGAACCACCCACACCAAAAACTTCAAAAATCAAACCTCAAATCATCAAATTAACCAAAATTCGCAAGGGGAAATTACTAACAAGTCAATCAACAACATCCATTGTAAGCTTTTTTTAACCTTCTTTTGTTTAATCTCATCCAATTTTGTTCTTAATCAAAATTGGGTATTTTTGATTATTTTCATAATTTTCGTTTTGGTCTAGGAATTCAATAACTACAATGATACCCGTAGTCATAGGAACATTACAACCTTGATAGGATTGAATCAAAACACTAATTGAGTCACAAAATTTTTTTTTGGTTCGAAATTTTTATAAATATACATACATATTTTTTAAATTTTAAAACAAAGTTTATACATTGTTGATTCATGCCAAAAACATGTTAAAACAACATTACTTTGCCCATCAAAACGTACATTCCTAAATGTATACTTTTCGAATCAATAGAAAATGTGTTATAAAATTAAAGGGGTGTTTGGCTAGTTTCTTAGGATCAATTTTTAGAGTCGAAATGACCATCACCATAGTTTTGTCACTTGTATAAACACTTAACTAACTTGTATAAGTCATCAAGATATATAATTCATATATATATTGATATATTTTGTGATTGGTATAAAATAAAGGGGCGTTTGGTTTATCTTTTTAAAACATGATTTTTGAATAAAAACAAACACTACTTAACTTTTATCAAGTCAAAAATAATAAACTTATACTTGTCAACATGATATATACTTGACGTATAGTTTTTGACAAGCTTAAACTAATTCCATGTTAATAAGGGAGTGTTTGGTTCATGGTCTTGGTGTTGAAATATATAACTAATATATATTATTCGACATCCTAGATTAAGTCAAAAATAAATTAAGGAACATATGGATAACTTCTTAGGTTTTACTTTTAGAATCGAAGTAATCCTTGTCCCACATTTGTCATTATACAAAAATTCATTTTATTTGATATTTTTTTGTAACGTTTTATGTTGTTGATAACTTGTTTAGGTGACAAAATGCCGAAAGCTACTACAACCGATATATCTCTCACTAAATCCTACATACCAAAAGTATCCAAAATTCCTGGCATCTCCCCTACCATTGCCCAATTCTACAAATCCATTGAAATTCGCAATATTCACGAAGGTCGTGTTGTTGATCAAGCCTACTACAAATCCAACAACATCGAGCGTCTCTTCACAAACATTCGCTTTGATTGTCTCTTTCAAATCAACGAACCGATTGTTCCGAGATTTATTCTAGACCTCTATAGTCAAGTCACGGTTATAGTCAAGTCACGGTTCAAACCGATGAATATGATGGCTATCTTCCATCTCTTTTATGATTCAATTCAAACATGAATTCATAACTCTTACTCTTGCTCAATTCGGTCAAATCCTCAAAATTCCTTACAACGGTCAAGCCGTTTTCACCAACGAGTGGAACCTTGCATCTCTTGAGTATTCTCAAGAAACTGAGGGACCATATTGCACCAAACTTCCTACTCCCGACGACATTCGTCGACTTCTTGAATTGGAACGTGTCATGGTAGACCGTACCATTAAGAGTCAAACCGTCACTCTAACTCCAAATCAAATCATCACTAAAGAACTAAGCCCCTACATGAAGCAATAGGAAGAACTCATTCAAGAGCATGAGGTTTTCGGACAAGAGACGATCGGGACCATCTCCCATCTTGTCTTGCTTACATGTTGTATTGTGTTGTTTCCGAAGAACAATACAATCTTGCTTACTTCTTTGTCAAAAGAATCGAATGTGCTAGAGTTACTCCAACTGCAAATCTTCCATATGGCATGTTCTTGACTCGTCTTTATCGACACGTCATGGAAGCATATCCTCATCTCGACAATGGCATCTATAACATTGTTGGGATCGAGTCATAGCGTCCCTTGCTCTTAAACAACCTCGAGACGCTCGAAGTGATCTGGCAAAGCACTCACTAAAAAAGAGACGTCCTCCTCTTCCATCTCTCACCATCAAGCAAGTATACTCATCAACACGATGATGATGATGACAATGTCAAACTTCTCGAGCAAGCACTCCATCTCCTAACACCTATCTTAACTCTCTCAATCCACTCAACTACCAAAACTACGAAATACCTTCCTCTTCCCAACAAACCGATAAAACTCTCTTTGTACGATAAACCACCTTGCTCAACCAAACGCAACAAATGCACAAGGAGATGCGTGGAGGATTCAAGTCATTTGGAAAGGCATTAAAAAGGGTGTTTAGCAAAAAGAAAAAGTGAGCCAATGGAGACCAGTTAGCATGTTACTAATTGTAGTTATAAGACAATATTTTTACTTTATTATGTGGGTTTGTTCTAATTTTCTTATGGGATAAGTTATCCGATCTTCTCGAAAGACGTTGATGTTTATTATTTTTGAAGTGCTATGCGTGCTTTGGATTTATGCGCTGAGAGAGGTGCGATAGGGTATTAGTTTTAATCTCCAAAAAATTTATATTGGTTCCATGCTTTAATGTGTTTTATTACATGTTATTAGAAGTGTTTATAAAACTCAATAGGACTTGCTGCAAATAAACCACCAAAACATAAACACTCTCATGAAAATTTTGAGAAAAAAAAAATTTCTGTCAAAAATGATTTTCAGCAGAGGGCGGCCCCCTTAATTCATAACGGGCGGCCCCCTTATCTTTAAGGGGACTGCCCCCTATTTAAGGGGACCGCCCATAGCATTTCACGGGTAAAACAGTATTTTTTTTGCTTTTTTTTTTGCCCTCTTTTTATTAACTAGTATCAACTATATTTTGCCCAGAAAGCTCGAACAAAATTTGGAATAACCCTAAACTTATCAAAATATATTTCCTATTTCAACAAATCCTTCAATAAATTCCTTCCAAATACATATCATCAATTCACCATCTCCCTCATTCATCATCAACCACCATAAACCTTCAGGGCCTCCACTAGAGCCTCTATTTCCAAAGTCTCCAAGAGACCAAAAATCAACACAATTCCACCAAAATAATTGTTTGTGGATTTAACCCAAGATTACACAAAAACTCCATCACCCAAACTTCAAATTTCATCACCGGGTGCTCCTAATGCACCTCCAAACACTATCAACCAAAGACACTTCTCAACTTCAATTTTTATTAAATATCCAAATCACTAACCTCGATCAACATTAATTTCACAAATGGTTATTTGAACCTTATCAACATACTCCTCTAAGAGTTTTCTACACCACCCTCATCCTCAAAAATAGCATCAATGGCCATCACTACTCACCCTTTCCCCAATTAACCCCTACTTGATGTCAAATTTAAAACCCATCCACCCTTCCACCACCTATCATTGGGCCTCCTTATTCCTTGGAATTTACTTGAATCACATGGTGACTTCATGCCATTGTTGATCCACAATCGAACCACTCATTTTGTTAAGAGATGAACTTCAATAATATGTTTTTCATATATTGAACATATGACTCACAACACGCAATCATCATCCTACGACCATCTACCATCCTTCCCCCAAACTAAACAATACTTTTATGTTTTAGCTCCCTCAAATACTTGATCATCTACCATTTTGCAAGCAAGTCTATGGAGCTTTACTATTATAAGAATTTTTTTTTGTAGCTTAAACTGATGGATTTAGCATGTTATTTCCTTATGTATGCATGAGTGTGTTTCACACACTATTTTATTTTTAATGAATGATCATTGTTGGTTGTATGCCATATTTTTCTTCCTTGCTACATGTTAGAAAATATTTGCGTTGTTCTAACTCGTTTTTGTAGCCAAGAAAACCATAGCTTACTCTATCTCTTGGTGCCCTCGAACGAGGGGGATCACACATCAAGGGGGAGCTTTTATCCGTCTTTTTACTTACAATTCTCGACGATAAGCCTTTTTTGATTTTACAAAAAGGGGGAAAATTTCAATAAAACTACACCTAAATACTTGTTTAAAAATAATTCTACATTTTAATGAGTTTAAATTTGTAATCATCAAAAAGAGGGAGATTGTTGATAGAAAATATTGCCTAAAAACATTATTACTATTGTTTCACAACCTTAACGATTTGATAATCACAAAATATAAAGAACGTTCAATGTAAAATTAAACGTAAACAAGTAATTAGTAGTAAATTTTCATTTCGATAATTTAATCACTTAAAGGTAATGAATAAACAAGGTGCATAATGCATTTTATGATCAATAGGAATTTTTATTCACCTTATAATTTTATAAAATGTTTTAGACATTTTTATAAACTATTACAAAACATTTATAAATAAAAAGAAATGTTTTAATTCAAAACAGAACATTTTGAAATTCAAATTTTCGACCTAAAATGCTAAAATGTACAAATAAAATTCCCTACACAAAGACAAACTGGGGAGCCTCCCTAGAAGCCTAGGGTCGACCCCTTAAAACTCGGAGCGCCCCCCCTTAATTTTAAGGGGACCGCCCCCCTATTTAAGGGGACCGCCCATAGACTGACGCTCCTCCAGTTTGTCCTATAAATACTGGACTTTTCCTCACTATTTTCTCACCTTTTGCACTCATTCTTTCTGTTCTAAAACAGCCCACAAATCTCACTAAAATCCTTTGATCATTTAATCATAAAGCTTTGTTTCCCAGTGATCCAAGCTTAATTCCTCAAGTGCAAGAGAAGAATACTTCCATCATCAATGAAGAAGTATTACAACCGCTAAGTGCATATTGCAACCTTTGTTACAGTCCATTAATCATAAATTGTAAATCATTTGTATATCTTGTAAAGTTGTGTAGTTGTTAGGATTTGGTGATTGTAGTAAGCATTGTTAGATCTTGGTGATCTCTCCTAGTAGTGATAGATAGTTGTGATATAAGTAGTGTGGAGAGGTGAAGTTGTGAAGAAGTTGTGAAGTTGTGAAAATTGCAGAAGTCGTGAAAAAGTCGTAAGATGTGAAGTCGTTGAACCAAGTTGTAAAAGTTGTGTTGTGATAGATTGGTTCTAGCTAAGATTAGAACTCGACATTTAGCTTAGTGTCGGAAATTGATATAAGCAACGTTGTGTACGGTTTTCTCCGCCATAAGGGAGTTTGTTGACATAGTGAAGAAAACTCTCGAGTTTGGTGCTCGGGGAGTGGAGTAGGCCGAAGAGGAGCTTCGTAACCGAACCACTATAAATCCTTGCGTTGTGGTTTGATCTTTCCAACTCTTTTCTCTTATTCTTTTATTTACTTTTACTCATTTATATTGTTCATATTGTGCAAGTATTGAATTCACAAAAAGTCGAATCTAAGTTTTCATAAACAAACATAAACATTAAATTAAAAAGCGGTAAACTATTCAACCCCCCTTTCTAGTTTTCCACAAAAAGAATCCACAATTGTATGTAGTCCTGCAAATTTGTAAGCATCTTGGTACAGGAACTAAAAGTCGAATACTGTGGATTTCGTAGAAGCAAAACCAAAAAGGGAGGCAGCTAGTATTTATCACGAGAATGTGTGGGTTTTGTAAAAGGGCTTTGGGCTTTTACACGTTGGATAAAAGAGTTAAATAAGGAAAAAGATTTGTTTTGTTATAATCTTATCTTGTTTGGCAATGTTAATGGTTCGAAGGGTTGGGGGAATATGCACGAGTTATATGCTTAGTTTTTAGGAGTACATGGGTGTTTATCTAAGTTTTATTTAGTTTCCTAAAGTATAAAAGTTAAGATTTTGGTGAAGTTTATTTTAATGGATTTTTACTTTGATAAAATTAAATGGACGCGATCATGAAACTTTTCTTGTCATGAAAATCAATTAAATAACGATTATGAAAGAATCGTGTAAAGTCTTAATGAGTGTTGTTGATGTTTCTAGCTAAACGTTAAATTTTTTGTGCCTACGCGATTTAACTAAAGCGGTTTAGATGCATAGTTACGCGAAATGAGCTAAAATCTATAAGGAAATAATTAAATAATGAAAACTCGGAGTCGTAACTTGACTTGAAATCACGGGGTGTTATATCAAATACCCCATTAAAGGTATTGTCACATTTCCATACTATGATAACTTGCAATAGTATGCAAATATACATACGAGACTCATCATATCATTCAAATCCTTCACAAATTTGTGAATTTAAAATAAGTATTCAGAAAGTTTACTAAGATAACTATTTAGCTGTCTTGTAAAGAAAGAGTTGAGAATGTTGGAAACATTGGACTTCAACTTGCTAATTAGTTTCATGCATATCTGTTTTAGTATTTGGATAATTAGGATTGTAAGACAATTTTTACTTTCTGATGAATGAAGATACGTGGTATTTGTCATTCATGCATATAATAAGTTATCATATATTTGCATGTTTAATCCTTGAATAATTTATCATTCTAAATATGTCCATTGTCAGTTAACAATATGAGAATATTATTACATAAGGCAAATATGAGTGTTGGTTATATTCTTTGAATATATGGATCGTTCCTGCCAAACTCATGTGTATTCATAAGGGATGCATATTGGATACCCCAACCTTCGAATATTTACTTTTGGATCTTTGTCATGAGTAAAATATCGAAAATGGTTTAAATAAGTTATCCTTATACTTGAGATAAAAACAAGTTCTGCATGTGTGGATATCACTTTTTGATTATAAGTCAAACGCTAACCTAAAAATGGTAGTTATAAAGGCTATTTTTGAAAGTGATGTGAAGCAGCATCCACAACACTTGTAGTCAATAAAGAATTTGTTCCTCCAATTATTTAATTGCAGAATGATACCATGGCGCCTATCCAGAATTAATCAGATGATTGTGTGGCCGCACCCAAAGTGTAATTCAAGATGATTCTTGATTACGTTTGGTATATCTGAATTAACTTCTATAACGAGAAACTAAATGGTTAAACTATAGGGAATGAGTTAGGATCCATATTCATGGTTTAACGGTATTTGAACAAAGGGATGATAATGGCAAGTAATAGACAACCATTATAAAGCTAAGATTGTTCTTGAAACTTTATCTCAAGTATTTCTAAGTTAAAGGTAATTGTGTGTGTTTGCTAGACGTTGCCAATTATCAGTATATCTGCAGCCTGCTACCCGACTCCCAAGTGGGAGTTGTTGGAATATGTTAGTCGGTTTCGCAAGTTATACATTAGAAATATGTGAGCCTATTGGGGGCACACACATTAAACACTTAGAGTATGTTTTACTTCACGATATAATTATTTAAATAGTTGTTAATTACGTTAATTGTTTAACTAGCTTAACAATATATTAAATAATAAATCGAGGGATTAAAATGAACAAAACCTGAACCCAAGGGGGCCCATTGTTGGCCGAATCCCCTAAGGGATCTAGAAGGGGATGTTTGTTCGGTTATGGGTTTAGAGGGGGAAAAGGAAACTAATTTTCCTTGTTGTACAAGAATAGGGTTTGGGCTTGTGCCTATATAAACATAACCCATACACTTCATTCTTTATTCATTCACAACACACATTCAATCCCTAAAATCACATAGATTATTCGGTGCTCTCTTCTCCTCCCAAAAACCTCATCGGAACCCTAAAATCCCTTTTAGGGATTTTCGGTTCTCTCCTCCTTACCGAATTCGACCCAAAACCCTTTTAGGGTTTTCGGTTCTACTTGTCCTCCTTGTTGACGATTCAAGATCTACACACGAAGGTGTTTGTTTTGCGTCGAACTCAAGAAAGGAACAAAAGGGATTTGTTTTTTTTTGCATCGTGGTCGTGATGGTTGAAAAACATATATTTGCTATGTAGCTTATTTTGTATATGGCTTATTTTGGCTTATTTATGGGTTCGTATGGCTTATTTTGGGCTTATTAGCTCATGACAAATTTGAGGTAACACAAGGAAAGTGTTTTTGGTTATTACCCTAGTATGTCGTATTTTTTAGACTATTATTATAGCTTATGGTGATAACCAAATACGATACGTAGCTTATTAGCTTATTTTAAGCTTAAGTATATAGATTTTGGAGCTTATGGGCTCACGGCCCAATAAGCCCTTTTGAACTGTGGCTTATGAGGGGCATATTGTGGTCCGAGTTACTTTGTTACTTATTGTTTTGGACTTATATTTATTAATGGACTTTAGTTTTGGGCTTGAGTCGTATTATGTAACTACGGATACTCTAATGGGCCACTATTGGGCCTTAAGGCCCAATAAGTGTAAATTGGCCGTTTTATGAGTTTTGACGGACTTTTGGAAAGCGAAACCTACTTATGAATTGATGTTGAAAGTTGTTTTAGAGAAGTACGGTTTGGTGAGCATTGCGAGAAAGGATTTGAGTTTTTGTCGGAAAATGGTGAAATTTGTGAAAAATGTTTGAAATAAATGTTTAAAACCTTGGAAAACGTTGTATAAACGTACGGGTCATGTCGAAATTTCGTAAAAATATATACTTAGAAATTTTACTCAAAACGTGTTTTTTCAATTTAATAATAAAATATTATTATTTTAATATTTTAATAAGTCTACTAAAAGACGAAAAATATATTTTTTCTCGAAACCTCTCTAAAATATTTAACGTAAATAAACGTTTCATTTCGTATAGTATAAATGGTATATTTATGGTAACTAAGCGTACCGAATGGATTTATCGAAGAAGATTTATAAGTATTTATTATCTTATATTACTTAACTATTTTGCTTAAATAGTATAAGTATATTATACTAAGATATGAGTTGGGATATGGTATCATTTGAAGTTAATTCGTCAACCATCACACCCCTAAAACGTTAAGAATAACCGTACAACATGCGTCTGACCTCTATGCATCAAACCTGAAAACTGTTTTGGTAATAAATGATTAAAATGGGACATTAACTAGACTAGGTCGTGTGCAGACATCGTTGCATTTGCTTGTGGTTTGAGTTTTACATTGGGGACAGTTGCTTGAGGTGAGTTCTCGTAGCCCCACTTTTTAAATCTTTTCCGTTAGGGGAAAATGATACTCAAATGTGTTTTGAACTGTTTTCTGAACTATGCGAAATATGGTTTTGTTTTAGTGGACAAATTTCATGTTCTTTGACTGTTAATGTGAATGAATGTGTCTAGTGGTTAACGATATTTTGTGTGTGTTCTTCGCCTATATATAGCCCAGCTGGTAGGCTTTTAGTGCGTAATGCCATTCGTATGTTTGCGACCAATTATAATCGATGGTCACTACGCGGAGATAAGACAAAGACTAGCGGGGATGCCTGGTTCTTGTGTACATATTACGGGGATGCTAAGTCATGGGTTTGTGATTGTTTGCATATATTTACTGTCATATAGCACTATTGTCCACTGTTGAAAATATTGGCACAACGACTGGGTTTTGAATCAAACCTACGAGCTCACCAACATTATTGTTGACGTTTTCGAGTATCATTTTTAGGTAAAGAAAATGATCATTAAGGTTGAGATGTGTGATAGCAGACTTTAAGTGCATCCTGTATGGATCATGTTTGAGATGTATTGCTTTAAAGTATGTTATGGATTATTTCTTTTGAGGATTGAGGTTTAAGATTGTATGGACCCCTGCGTGGGCTTATGATTGTAATAATTGGCGACTATGTGTTGTGTTCTTGATTTGGGACATCACTCAAGGTTGTATTGAGGTTGATGGTCATCATGACACTTTTCATTTATGCATCTTAGTATTTCTCTATTATGTATCTTGTGTTATGATTGATCATTATGTTGCATTCCCGTGTTTTCGCCTATGACGGGGTGTGACAGTTAAGGCTTACATAAGTGATTTTACAACTTCATTTCCCTCGCATAAGATATATTGATTGGGGCAATTAATAAAACGTGTTTATCATAATACACTTTCACCCCCTAATTGACCCAATATCTTATCTTAATGTTTTATTTATATTTTATAAAACCCGGTCTTAATACATAAGGGATTATCATCATGTATACTCTATAATCATCAATATTATCAAAACAAAACAAAATAAAAAAAAGTTATTATTTTCAATGTCATTTATGAAAATGTACACATCTTTATAAGAGAGTTTTTTACTTGTTAAAATAATTGAAATTAAAAAATAATGAAAAACATCTCAAAGAATGTCACTAATTACAATGTAAATTTATGAAGATTTTAAACTAATGAACCACAAACAAATAATAGGAGAATGAATCATTTTAAATTCAAACACTTGAATTTGAACTAATAAATTAAGTGTCAAAATTTAGCATAACAAATAAGGTTATCGAATAAAATTATGAAACCAAATTCTCAATTTATAATAAAATTATTTTGGTTTCAACAAAGAACTCATTCTCACTAGTGATTCATAACCTTCTGAATAGCAAGTCATTAGAATCCTTGATATTCACTTAACACATGCTTTTAACATTGTAACAAAACTCTTCAAAGAACTCTTGAACATAACACATTTTCTAAGACATTGTTTCATTATAGAAATATTTTAAGATCATTAGATGCGTCTTTACTTAATACACATATAGAGAAACTTTGATCATCTTACTAAAATTCTCTTTATTTAACAATTAAATAAGTTGGTGGTCATAATGTAACCTATAAAGATTATAGATCTCATCTTTATGGACAGTGGTAATCATGATTGTTTATTTCATATTTTTCCTTTTACTTATTAGTATAGCTGATGTAAACACGTCAACAAACTTAATAAGGAAAAATGTCATAATGAAATACATAAGAGATTATATTGTCCATTTAATTTCAAGATCACATGAAAGCTTACAAACACCATAAAAATGTAGACCATAATGATGAGACATTATTTTAAAAGTGTACTTTCACGTGTCATTATTAAGTTTATAAAATTAAACCTTATCATATAAAATGCAATCCGATCTTTCTGTAATTCTCATTAATCTTCATTGATATGTCATTTTACTCAACTGTAAGATGTATGAAATGATCGAATTATAATGCATGTTGAAATTCTTTATGACCATAGTAAACGTTAGTTTACCCTTTTAAATATGTTTTAAATATTTAGTGGTTACAAAAACTTATAAATGGTTATCTAAGCAAATGACTTGTATTTATGTACATAATAGACTATTCAAAATAAGGACTATATCAAATTATTAACATAAAAGTATAACTAACCATAGAGCATACGTTAGTTATTGGAATCTAACCACAACACAAAATTAGATTCACATAAGAAGTTTGATG
This sequence comes from Tanacetum coccineum, assembly GCA_026074375.1. Taxonomy (NCBI): domain Eukaryota; kingdom Viridiplantae; phylum Streptophyta; class Magnoliopsida; order Asterales; family Asteraceae; genus Tanacetum; species Tanacetum coccineum. The sequence goes on from BQNB010095593.1 coordinate 12,219, forward strand.
TAATTGTTAACTTCTCGTTGGTTCCATTAACAACCCATTAATAACTTCTACATTTAATTATGCAAAATCAATCAACAAAATACATCACCTTTGGGCAGAAATATTTGCTAACTAATTATTTAATTTGCATATATCAAATTATTAACATAAAAGTATAACTAACCATAGGGCAAATGTTAGTTATTGGAATCTAACCACACCATAAAATCAGATTCACAAAAGAAGTTTGATGGAATTGTTAACTTCTCGTTGGTTCCATTAACAACCCATTAATAACTTCTACATTTAATTATGCAAAATCAATTAGCAAAATACATCACCGTTGGGCAGAAATATTTGCTAACTAATTATTTAATTTGCCAAAATACCGTTTGGCGGTCAAAATTATGATTATCCGTTGGGCTAATCCACAATCTCGAACACACCAACGCGTAACTTAGTATGACTTTAATTCACATAATTGTTTTGATTAAGTGTTTTTCGTTGGGCCAACACTAACTTTGAAAATTATGTAGTCATAAGTATGATCGTTTATTCACTTAACTGTTTTAACCAGTAGCCTTCCTTTGGGCATGACAACTAGTTTTAACAATCAAGCATTTATAGACATGTTAAAATATATTACAAACATGTCAAATAATGCCCTTTACTAATTAAATCATTATAAAAGAAAAACACTACAAAACTTATTGTTCAAAACTTATAAACAAATTAGTAGTCATGTAATGTTTCTTTCTCAAACCAACTGTAGAATACTCTCGATTAAATTATCCACAAGTTATGACAAGAATGAGATTCTTTGTGTTGAACCAAACGTGATGGTCAAATATACATCCATAAGAAAACTTAGGCCAATCCATAAAATTTAATATTGGCTTAAAGTGTAACAAAATAAGTGTCACATTTCTTAATAAAAGAAAACACTCTCGAGTTATTTGGTTAAAGCTTACTTAAGTGATTTTATAATTAGTCGAGAGTAGCCTTCCGTTGAGAGACGTTATAGTTCACTTACAATTGAGACAAACATAATGAAAGTAAACACTCTGAATAATTTTCCTAGAAATCTATGACAAAATAAAGAGTTTATTATGTACTTTCTTTTGCACACAACATAATCAAAAATTGGCACTCAACGTGACATAAAATAACTATCACATCATAATTTAGAATCATTATTTTTACCAAACTTAGTTATATGTAAAATAACTATCACACCCATAAGATATCAATTTAGATGCGACAATCAAGATTCATAACTATGAGATGTCAATTAATATACGAAAACCTTTCTAGGCCATTTATCATTGTAAGATATTTGTTTATTTACCAAAAATATCTTTGAGTTTTCTAAACTTATTAACCAAGAATTTTTCGTTATAGTTTATTTGTGCTCCTCTAAATCCATGTCAAATTAAATATCGATTCATAACCATGGTTATATTAATGAAAAGTTACATGAACAGTAATCTTTAATCCATGAACTTTATTGAATATAAGCAATATTTATATCAATCATGTGAGCAACTTTTAATCATTAAACAAACTCATAATAGATCAAAATTGATCCATTAAACGTTTAATCCAAAACATAAAAACAAATCATTTATATATATATATATATATATATATATATATATATATATATATATATATATATATATGTGGGCAAATCTTAATGAAACAAAATTTGCAATGACCAATTATAATAATCGTTAATATTATGATTAATGCATTTAAACTATGCTCGGATGCCACATGTTGATTAATTTATCCCAAGAAACATGTAATCATAATTATAACATTAAAACTTACTTGATGTCGAAGAATTAGATCACCATGAATGAAGAGCACCGGTAGGATGAAGATCTTCTACTTAATCCTCTCTTCTTAGTGATGGATTGTTATGTTTGTGTGTATTTTTATAAGGTGAATAATCTTCTATTTATAAGAGAGGTCAAGCAGAGAACAACTTCTAATTTAGGTATGATTATGTAATCATTACCATAATTCATTTCCTAGACATTATCTCTTAAGGAAATTGGATCTTCCATCAAGATACATTATCTTACGGAGTTTCATTATGGTAACTAAATATTATTTAATTACTCTTAATATTACCCATATAAATCAACAATATATAATGTACAAATATACCAATGCATTAAATAGGCTAGGACACAATTATAGAGAAATATCCAATACTGAAATATGATATTTTCTAACATTTCTATCAATCCACAATTTAAGGTTTTTAAAATTTGATGATAGAGATGGATACTGAATGTCTATCATAAAATGATATATCATAAAATCCACAATTTAAGGTTTTTGAAATTTGATGATGGAGATTGATTTCCTTCATAGAATAAAAACCATTGTTTCTTAGCAAACACACACTTAAAAATTCAGATCTTTAATTATGTTTGAGAAAATTACCTTCATGGCTTTAAGAAAACCAATTGTTGGTTATTTCACAATAATCATCATCACACCATGCCACATTTTACTAAATACCATTGCAAACATGTACTCTGAACATTTTTGGCCACAATAAAACCTTCTCCTATGGTTTCATCACCCGTACCAAAAGCAAGAAACATACAAGAATCAATCAAAAAGCAAACTTAAGTTTCAATCACACTCGCAACCTACCTCTTCAAGAATTCTCCAAATAGAAACAAAGTTTTCTCTCCACTATCCATACAGGTAGTGCTAGGCTTAATCGCAGCTGGCTGCAAAGGTGAAACACAGGACCAGGTTTTATCGTTTCTCCAGACAACGTCCATTCTATTAGAGGATATAACAGCCCAAGCCCGAATGTGGGTTGGGTCTATTAGGGTTTTATGATTTCTAGTATGTTCTATGTAACCCTATAAATATATATCAATAATACAATACCTCTCACGGGGTTTTCAATGTTTAACATGGTATCAGAGCGGGTCTGATCCTCAGACCTAGGTGGCTAACTTGAGCCGCCTCTTTTATGCCACCCCATCAAACCCTAGCCGCCATCTTTTATCTCTTTTTTAAAATAAAAAAAATTCTACGCTTTGCTTTATTTTTGTTTCTTTTCTTTTTGCTATTGCTGCAATGATGAAGATTAAACTTCGCTTGCTGTCGGATGTCATCATCAAAATTTATTATTTGCTTTACTACTATTGCTTTGCTGCCGCTTTATTTTGCTTTTGTTGCTGTAGGTGAAGATTTGTCTCCGCTTGCTATCAAAGGTCTTCATCAACAAAACTTTTATTGTTTAATGTTTATTTATTTTCTCATCCAATCTGAGCTTTCATGATTTTGCCGCTCTAATTGGCGAGAGTAATAGAGGATAAAACGGCCCATTAGCCTGAATTGCTTGGACTCATTAGGGTTTTATGATTTCTAGTATGTTACACGTAACCCTATAAATACATATCAATAATACAATACCTCTCACGGGTTTTTCAATGTTTAACACATTCATGATGTCAATGCTCTTTATTCTGAGCTTGTGTCATCGATCATGGATGATGTGATAAGAAAGGAACAGAGGAGAAGAGGAGTTTTAATAACCAAACTCTTTATTTCTTACTTATGATACATAACATGATCTTACACCTATAAATACTAGTAGGAAGACAACCCTTCAAACAATAAAACGTCATACAAGAATAAAACTTGGCCTTTTGGTGGAATGAAAGGGTATTAACAACATGACTAGCCCCTTTTATTTCTTAGTTACATTCTAACCAAACCGGTTGCCACTTGATGATTTCCATTACTTCAATTAAGTTTATTCTCAACACCCCTCCTTAAACTTAACTCTCTTCTATCCTTCATGCCGATCATCCTTTTACAACTCTCGAGGAGCACTGTCGGTAGTGGTTTCGTAAAAATATCAGCAACTTGATCACGACTTGGTACATAGACTAACTGCACTCTTCCTTCCTTCACATGATATCGGATAAAATGAAAGCGAATATCGATATGTTTGCTCCTTTCATGATTAACTGGATTTTTAGCCAATTCTATTGCCGATTTGTTGTCGACTCGAATCTGTGTTGCTTTGTATTGTTGATTCTCCATTTCGATCAACAAATTTCTTAGCCAAATTGCATGGCTAACACATAAAGATGTTGCCACATATTCTGCCTCACATGTTGACAAAGTCACAATCGGCTGCTTTTTTGATAGCCACGTAAATGCCGTTTCTCTAACAAAAAATACATATCCTGATGTGCTCTTTCAATCGTCTATATCTCCGCACCAATCACTATCAGAGTATCCTACCAACTTGCATTCTTTCGTATGTGAGTAATGCAACCCCAACGACTTAGTTCCTTAAATATATCGTAGAATTCTCTTCAATGCCTTCTAATGTGAATACACCGGATCCTCCATGAACCGACTCATAATACCCACACTAAATGAGATGTCTGGTCTTGTGCAAGTGAGATAGCAAAGGCTTCCGACTAAGCTCCGATACATGCTTGCATTCACTTTTTTTCCTCCACTAAATTTGGATAACTTTATGCCCGGTTCCATCGGTGTTGATACGGGATTGTAATCAACCATCTTACTCTTCTTTAGAATTTCCTTTGCATATGCCTCTTGTGAAAGAAAAATACCAGATTTTCCTTGTCTAACCTCTAAACCAAGAAAGTAATTCATCATACCTAAGTTTGTCATCTCAAATTCCCGGGTCATAACCTCTTTAAAATCTTTTATCATCTGCTTATTATTCCCCATAAATATCAGATCATCAACATAAAGAGCAACAAATAAAACATTGCCTTCATTTTTCTTCACATACAGAGCATGCTCATAAGGACATTGCTTGAACCCATTTTCCTTGAAATATGTGTCGATACGAGTGTTCCATGCTCTTGGAGCTTGTTTTAACCCGTATAGTGCCTTTTTCAATTTCAATACTTTCTTCTCATTCCTGGCTTTCATGTACCCAGGTGGTTGTTCAACATACACATCTTCTTCAAGCATGCCATTCAAGAATGCCGACTTGACGTCCATTTGAAATATTGGCCATTTGAATTGAGCTGCTTGAGCGATAAAGAGTCGGATCATTTCTATTCTTGTGATAGGAGCAAACACTTGATCGTAGTCGATTCCAGCCTTTTGTTTATACCCCTTTGCAACAAGTCGTGCCTTGTACCTTTCAGTCTCACCTTGGGCATTCATTTTCTTCGTAAATACCCATTTGACTCTAATGGGTTGAGTTCCTGATGGCAATTTATAACATCTCAGAATTTTCATCAACCTATTTTTCTATTATCACAATTGTACGGGGAAATTTTCTGCTTTATTACATTACTTGCATTATCAATATCTCAGTATACAAAGTAACTTGCATAACTAAAGTAGATGAGCTCACACAACCTATCTATGGCAATCCTGTCTTCATATGTGTCAAGCAAATATCATAACATGTCAAGTCAATATCATCATATCCTTATTACAAAGTACATTATTCCTATAATGTACCATTCGCAACGTTATATCAAAACGGGCTTTAAACCGTTATCGGATGCCTCTAAACCCTAATTCCATGAAGGATTAACATCTAAAGTAAATGCACAAGCTACTAAAGCATATGTACAAGCAATATAACATCTCATTTGAAATATAAAATCCCTCCAAGTCAAGTACAAGTTTTCAAAGCACAATGTACAAGTCATTAAGCATGACATCTAAAATAACCGTTTTACCATCCCCCCTAGTTTTTTCATTCCTAATTTCTTCAACCATACACTTATGTACATAGATATTGACACTCAATAAAAATGTGTAAAAACCCTAAAAATTATTCTTATTTCATTAAACTTTCAGTACGACTTTTTACTCTTAAAACCCTAATTCAAAACCCTAAACCCTAAAACCGAGCTAAATACTACACTATGACCCGTTTCTTCATTTTTATCCATTGTAAACCTAAACCAATACTCAAATAAGTTGTAATAACATTAATTACAACATTTTCAACCATATTACATCATCATTTCACCATATTAACAACAGTGTACAAGAAATAAATCTAGAAACCCTAAATGAGCCCTAAATGATCATTCGACCCGTTTTCTCGTTTCTAACCATTTCATTCTCAAGTAAGCAACCAAGAGCCATTGTAAACTCATAAAATGAGTTTACAAACCATTATCCATCATTACTTCGACAATGTACAAGAATTACAAAGCTAGAAAACCCTAAAGGTCTTATACGAGCCCTAATTCCAACCCACGGCTTATTCTTTCCATTTCGACCCATTTTTAGCTTAAACCACCAACTAAATTTCATTAGTAATCCCTTATACAATGTCAAGGATCAGTATTCAATCATCTTTGATCAAGATTACACGAATTATAAGCCAAGAAAGCCAAAGAAACCCTAATCGAACCAAAAGTGAACCCGCGACCTTATTTACTCAATTTCGATCCGTTTTAACCCAAACCACCTACTAACTTTCGTTAATACTTCTTATTACAAACCTTAAGATCATATTTTAATCATTCCTTGATCAATGCTCACGAAATATAAGCCAAAAACTTGAATTCGAACCCTAAAACCCCAAAACAGACCCGCGGCTAGTTTTTACCCATTTTTACCCATTTAAAACTCTTCCCATGTGCAAGCACCTCAATGAATCACCCACATGTATCCTCAAGCAGCTTATGCACCTGCTTAAACAATCCCATGGCCAAAATTGAAGCCACATGAACCCCTTTTAGCTCAAAACAGCCGTGGCAAGCATGAGGAGTATCCACACCTTCAATCTAGTTTCATAGACTCCCACATCTGATTTTCTAGTCTCTACACATCATATACTAGCCCTAACACATGTCAAGAACAGATCCTAAGTGTTGCTTACTCCTCTTAACCTCCAATGAGTATAAATAGGGGTCTTGGGCACTCATTCTAACTCGCACCACCCCATCTTCTCTCTATAACCCATAGGCAGCAATCCTTTGCTCCCTTATGATCCTAGGATCATTAAAGAAGTTCAAGAAGTGAATCCCTAAATAATTAGAAGCCCTTGAGATGAAGATACAAGGCTTAACGAGTGGAAATACTACCATGAACACGACCTATTCTCACCATTTTTTGATCCTTGAAGATCAAACCCAGGTTTTGAATGTTATACTTCTGCTACTACACCCTTATAATGTTCATATGATCCTAAATATACTCTTGTTAAAGTTTCATAACTCAATTCATGTTCATTTTCCATTTTGATCCAAAACCGTACACCCGAATCCCTAATTTTATGTTTTCCTTAAAACTAAATGTTATAATGATTAAATATTGTTATAATCTATCCTATCATGCTTAACTAATGTTAAAATAACCACTTTATTGATTAATGAAGGAATTTGAACTTAAAACCCGCATGTTTACATTTTGAAACTCTAATTCGGCCCGTTTTGCTTCCTAGCTTAATGAATCGTTATTTTAAACTTTCATTATGTTAAACATTCATATTTTAGTTTATTATAACCTATAAATATCTTTTTGAAATGTTAAAATAAGCTTTTTGCATGGCAATTTGGACAGTTTTTGTAAATTGTAATCCATGCAAGGGGTATATATCGTAAACTTTCAGAACTTATTCACTAAAAAGTACTAAAAATGTCATTTTATCAAAGTGTATAACTACAGGGGTCTATATGTCCAACTTTTCAAAAGCCAAGGTTAACTTGGTATAAGTCTTTAAAATGTTGAAGGACCAAAGTCGAAAAAATGCAAACTTCAAGGACTATTCTGTAGACTTTTCAAAAACCCCAGGTTCTAAAATGTAAACATTTGAAAAAGTAATGAAAATCATGTATTAAAAAACCTTACAAGACAAATACTTTAATCAACGCCTTCTCGTGCTTAAACATTTCCAGAAATTGATTAAAAACGCTTAAAACCGATTATAATCGTATCAACACTACTAGGGAGCTTCATATTAAGAGTTTCAATCTTGGTATTGCACTTTCTGACTGAGTTGTTTGGGTTTACGATTTAAAGTGACCTAGCTCCAGTCAAACGTTTACTGAATGACTTCTGAATTATGATGGCCCGAACAGTGATACAATAATTCCAAACTCTTCAATCAAACTCATAAACTCTAAACAAAAGTCTAAGATACAATCCTTCCTAAGACTCAACATATTATCTCAGGTTGCGTGACATGGCTGTTTACTATCATTTTGCTATATCAACCTTTCCCTTTAAGATTGTAATAAGGTCTTCAGCTTTCATTCTGAAATAATTATTGCATCTACCTATCAGGTGAAGTTCATAACCTCGCCTTTACTCATTTACATGTTTTATAAACCCGTGAGGGGGATACATGCTTGTTACAAACTTTTTTACATGCTTGTTACAAACTCTTTTACATACTCGTTTATCTTATAACAATGTGATTACTTTTCAAAGACTTAGTGAATTCATAGCCTCGCATTTCAATCTTTTCATAAACCCGTGAGGGGGGTACCTGCTATAAATTACGAATACATGTGTTTTACAAATTACATGCTATCCTGACATATCATTACAATTGTTGTCTAAGTTATCTATCCTACAAGTCGTTAAATTTGACTTCAAGTCGTTAAATTGACTTTGGATATTAATGTGTTAATATTACAAATCCTACAAGTCGTTAAATTGACTTCAAGTCGTTAAATTGACTTTGGGATGTTAATATGTTGATATTATGAGCTCTTCAAGTCATTAGATTGACTTTTGATGATAATGTGTTAGTGCGATGTGCTTAGACAAGGAACAAAACCAGACAAGACCAATCAGACCAAACAAGACGATAACGCAATAATACACTGTTACTATTCGTTGCAATTATTACAAATAACGGGTATATAATAACGTGACCCAAGATTATAACAATACCATTTTCATAATAATTGTGTTTGTACAATTATTACACTATGACTTGTATTCAAACTGTTTATCAAACCTATGAATTTCACTCAACCTTTGTGTTGACTTTTTAGCATGTTTATCTCAGGTTATTGAGCAATATACGGCACGGAGTGGCATGGACATGAAGATGGCTAAAACTTGTTATCATTCACATTGTATGTAACTAGATTTTGGGACCTGCCTTTGTAAAACTCTGATTTGAAATGAATGATAACGTATCTTTTAAACAAACGTCTCTTTTGGGTCGTTTTCTATGATTATGATTGTTGTTTCTATGAAGTAATACCCCAGATTAGCTTCCGCTGCTATATTGTAAAAATGGGGGTGTTACATTAAAAACTTTTTAAAGTTATTAATCTCATCTTTATGATTCCCAGTTATGACAATATCATCGTCATAAACCGATAAAGCAAGAAACACATCACCTTTATGCTTCACATACAAAGAATAGTCAAATTTGCTTTGTTCAAACCATGCTCAACCAAGGCAGTAGTGAGTTTTGCATTCCACTGCCTTAGGGCTTGCTTCAAACCATAAAGAGATTTATTCAACTTGCGCACTTTAGACTTACTTTGACTATTATAATCTTCAGGCAGAGTCATATAAACATCTTCATTAAGATCATCATATAAAAAAGCATTATTGACATCTAACTGATATAAAGGCCAATTATTAACAACAACAATACTCACAAGACATCTAACAGTTACTATCTAAACCACTAGACTAAAAGTCTCATCATAATCAAAACCCTCCTTCTGGCTAAACCCTTAGCCACAAGTCTGGATTTGTACCTTTCAATATCCCTAGAAGTTTTATATTTAATTTTCCATATCCATTTACTTTCTATAAGTTTTCTACCAGGAGGTAAATCACACTCAGTCCAAGTATTGTTTCTATTTAAAAGCTAAACTCATTTACATTAAGCATCAACCCAGTTTAAGATCAGACATGCATCAGATAACAGTAGCTCAATAGACTTAAAAGATAGAAGACAAAAACACAAATTTGCACCTTTCATACTAGAATAACTTAAGGGTGCGTTGGTTCGCACGGGAATTTTCAGGATTCTGATGGAATTGGAATCTAATTCCAACTCCATAACGTTTTGGTTAGGCAGAATGTTGAAATTCAAAAATCGATTCCACTTCCATATGATGATAGGTTTGTTGGAGAATAATTAATGAAATACCTCAAATTCCTTTATGGTGTGGAATTAACATTCCATCCTAAAACGGAAGAAAGTTTATAATTCATAGAATTGATATAATTTATCATCAAAAATAAATTTGTATTTAATATTATCATTATAATTATTATTTTTATTAATTAATTTGTATAATTATATTATTATTATTATATTTATATTTTATATATTTTAAATTAAATTAATTATTTATTTTAAAAATATATATTATTATTTATTTATAAATTATATTTTAATTTATTTATTTATTTAAAAATTATATTTAATTATATATTTAAAAATATATTATTATTATTTATTTATTTATTTATTTATTTAAAAATTATATTTAATTATATATTTAAAAATATATTATTATTATTTATTTATTTATTATTATCTATTTATTTATTTAAAAATTATATTATTTTTTAAAAATTATATATTATATATTATTTATTAAAATTATATTTAATATTTATTAATAAATATATAATTTGTTTTCATATCATTTTTTTCCAACCAACACGCGAATATCATATAAAGCTTCAATCTCATTATTCATAGCATCAACCCAGTTAGGATCAGACAATGCATCAGATAAGAAAGAAGGCTCAGCAGACTTATTAAGAGTAGTAGCAAAACACAAATTAGTTTTCACCTTTCAAACTATAATAATTCACAAATTTCTCAATACCATATTTCACATTAGAGTTAAGCACATAGTCATTCAATTTAACAGGCAACTTAGTCTGTCAATTAGATCTTCTAACAACAGGTGTTTAACCATCTTCAAGATTATTTTCATTAAAACTTAGAGATTGTCCAGGATAAATTTGAGAAAGATTGCCCTCAGATGAGCTTTGATCACCAAAGTGGGTTGCAGTGTTCTCCTCCTGACATAATGATGATGTGGTAGTATCTGTTTTATTATGTCTAAAAGGAGACTCACTACCATCCTCAACTCGTGTAGCCCTTCCATCATCATTGGGACTTTGAGATGTTTGATTATCAAAGAAAATCAAATGTTCTGTATCACTTGCATAATCTGCATCAACACACTTAGTAACAGACATAGATTTCATTTTAAAAGGAAAAACTGTCTTATAAAATTTTACATCTCTAGAAAAGAAAACATTTATAGTATCAAGGCTTAATAGCTTATAAGCCTTCTTAACAGAAGAATAGCCAATAAGATACATTTTCAGATTTAAAAGATAATTTATCATGATTATTTAAGACATTTGAAAAACAGAGACAACCAAAACATCTCAAATGGGAAAGACTGGGGTTCTTTTTAAAAACCAGCTCATATGGACACTTACCTTTTAAAACTAAAGATGGCAGCCTATTTATAAGATAAACAGCAGTCAGAACACAATCTGTTATTCCCTTTGAGTTAGTGACCTAAAACTAAAAAGTTAAGATAACTAACTCATGGCTTATAGTAATGCAAAGAAAATCAATTTTGACAAGTAAAGTATATAGAATAGTAAAGAACACAAAACTAATTTTCAATGTTTAATTCTTTATGTTTATTAAGAATTATACCCCATTGTATGCGAAACTACAATGGGGATTGAATGACAATGTGTGTGTGTGATCTCCTCACTAACAACTTTTCATAAACTTAAAGTGTTATGCAAGGTCGACTACTATGCTAACCAACTGAGCTTGCTCAAGGACTTTGTAGATTTGGAGGAGTAGGTGTTTACGAAAGATATTACTTTGAATGCACAAAATTGACCTACTCCTTTACAAGACGTTATCTATTTATACTACTTAGGTAGGGCTATACCTACTTGGGTGATAAGTGTGTGTCTCAATGCTGATAGGCTAGTACATATTGTATAACTTTGTCTCTATTACATTTCTAATCTAAGCATCAGACAAAACCACTTTCTAGGATCAGTGCTGACACTGACCTTGTCTTTATACCCTGTTCAGGATAGTTTGACTTCAGGCAAATAAGAGCTTGGACTTATTTGTTTCAAACTATCCCGCCTATTCTTTAGTCTTTCGTCTTCAAAGTCTTCTAGTTGTTGGAGATCATATGGGGTTTAGTGAGTCTATTGCCACAACTCACTAAACCCATCACCTTCTTCTTTGGCTCAGGCTTCATTTACTAAGAACCGCCTCACTGAATACTAGAGTCTTTCTTTTTTACTCAGACTGAGCATCTTAAAGGTAACTCACTGAGTGACTATTCACTTAGTGACCTTGAAATGTTAAAGGTTATTAACACGTAGGTTATTTTGTATTCAAATCCTAAGTGAAAGATCATTAGGCACTGAATTAGCCCAACAATCTCCCCCTATTTAGATATAAACATAGCCTAAGTGTTTTTTAGTGTAAGTGAGTAACTACAACTTCTTCTTACAATGAGTCTAGAAAGCAAGTAAACGATACTTCTAACTTAAAAGTACTTCATTGATCGGGGATTGCATTTCCTACCAATCTATTACAAAAGATAAACAAAATATTACATAAGTACTTAGTCTAACTTGTATCCAACTAATTCCAACTTCACTTTCTTAGACTGGAGCTTCTCTTGATCAGGGTATTCTGCAATCAACTTCTTCAGCTTCAGGCAGAATCTGGCATTTTCTAGAGTCTTGATCATTGAGGCCATCACTAAATATGATACCAGAGACTCTACTCTAACCTTGTTAATGTCATTCCATCTTTGGAAGGCTTGATCACCAAACACATCAGTGAAGAATATCCCATACTCAGGTTCTTTAATGACCATATTGTTCACAAAAGGGACACCTTTAGGGAGACTTTGATTACACTCCAACCCATGCACTCTGATTTCAGGTTCTAATTCCACGTGCTTCCTCTTTCTTCCTGAGGATTGGGATGGAGCTTGTTCAGGGATAGGATCAGGAAGAGCTGACTGAATTCCAAGCTCTCCAGGTATCTTTTTTAGTCTTTCATACCTCTTTCCCAAGGATATCATCAGGTCCTTAACGATAATGTTCTTTTTTTTCTAGATGATTGGACCTAATTCATCCAACCCAATGACTCTAGAGTCAGTAAACTTAAATGGGTTGTAAACCTAAAAGTTTCTTTTGTCGTTGTTTTTAAAGACTGTGAGTACTACAGGTTTGGAGTTGGGATGAATTCTTACATCTGTGATGGGCTCTGGCTTGAGTCTGTTGGAGATTGTCTACATGTACTGCTCAACTCTTTTCTTGTTGAGCTCCATCAGTCTCTTGACCTTTTGAGAATGATCTCTCTTGAGGACTTGATGTTCAACATCCTGAGCTTTCTTGAACTTCTCACCTTCTTTTGAATTAACAATTGTCTTAGGATTAAGTTTAGTCTTCTCAACCTCTTCACGAACAACTTTGATCACTTCAGTCTTGGTTATTGCAAACATCTTGGCTTCTTCGGTAGCCTTCTTGATCTGTTCCTCTTTCTCCATGTGAGCATTGATTTCATCATTAGTAAGATAGTGCATCTTTCCATTAATCCTATAAGGAACCCTGATAGGTTCATCAGGGTCCT
>BQNB010095594.1:0-25830 GCA_026074375.1 Tanacetum coccineum
CCACGTGTCACCACCTAAGTGGTGCCACGTGGCATTTTCACTGTACACCCCCGCCGGTCAACCACTGCCGGACCACCGGTCAACGGTGGTCAACGACGGCGGTCAACGGTAGTCAACGACGGTCAACGCCGCCGGACCACCGCCGGACCACCGGTCAATGGCGGAGGTCAACGACGGTCAACGGTGGCGGACCACCGTTGACCACCGCCGGACCACCAGTCAACCACCGGTCAACGGTGGTCGACGGTAAGTCAACTGCCGGATCGGACCGGGTATTGGGCCGGATCGGGTCGGGTATTGGGCCGGGTCGAGTCGGGAGTTGGGCCGGGTCTGGTTGGGTCGTGGGCCGGGTCTGGATCGGGTCTGGGTCGGGTCTGGGCCGGGTCAAGTCCGGATCGTGGGCCGGGAGGGAAATAAATCCCTCACCCGGGTTTCGAACTCGGGACCTTTGGGATGAAACTATGCACACACACCGCTGTGCTAGGCATAGCTTCTATAATATATACGCAAAATGTAATATATTCTTTTTAACAAGGTTTGGTCATTTATAACTAAAGGTTCAAAACAAGGACGAAAAAGGTTCAAAATAAAAAGGTTTTAAATATAAAAGGGCCGGTACCGTGGAGACTCGTCTTTTTTCGTGCTCTTTCCAATGGAGTGACGAGTGATTTTTCACGACTTCGATACGACTATCGATCAATGTGAAAAACGTCGTCTGAAAGCCACCCGAAAATTACCGTTATTTGCTGTCCGTTTTTCAATTCTTTTTACTGTTAAGACATAAAAACACAAAACAAACATATATGCAACATAAATATCTATATTTTAAGTGATTTTAGTCCTATATATGGTGTTTAACACGGGTACAAAATAATATATATAGCCAATATCAAATCCCCACACTAAACCATTGCTGGTCCCTTGCATGAGCAATGTAAATAAAACAATACCCGAAAATAAATAACTTTATCCCCTTTTAACTTATGACCCCCTCACAATCAAACAAGAACAGAAAAGGTCCATCAAAAGGTTCAAAAATCATTCAATTCGCAAGCACCCCCGTTTTAACCACTTATTAAATAATAATAACTAAGATAATAATTTTTATAAAATTTATTTTAAAAGGCTTAAGAATAAGAGTTCGTCATCCTTGACTTTTCACAATCCCCAAACTAAGCTTAAAACGAAATCACTGCTAAGTACAAGTTAGGATGCTAACACTACTCATATTTGTAACTTGTAAACTTTTCACTCCCGACAATTATTAATTATTAGGTGAATGTGCTATTTCGAATTTCAACCATGGATCAACGTTTATGCAAAAACTATGTTTCACGTTCCACCCGAGAAGATTGATTTTGAAGGCGAGATCATCCCATGTAGCGATTTTCGTCTCGGCACATCCCAACCTCATCGGCTAAGTGACCGGGCTTTTGACAACCATCACTGCGTGAGAATAGTATCGGGACTCACGGACCTTCGGTTTCAAAATCTCTAAGGTTTCCCGTTACACATATCTTATTTGAAAAATCACAATCATAAAACGAATTAGTCTTAGTGCAAAAGCATATTTGAATTTAATAAAAATAATTTTCCACTTATTAAGCAACATAAACTATTAAACCTCGGTCCTTTAGAAGGCTACAACATCGGCCACGCCTCCGACACGATGTAGCAAACATATTTCGACCTCGGATTATTATCATTATTATTATTTTTTTTTCATTTTTTATATATATTTTCTTTTTTTCATCATTTTTTTTTTTTTGCTATAATCATAATATATGTACCGGTGCTTTATCTCGAAGCACATCCGATAGCGAGTTCGACAAGAGGTTATTCCTACTTATATAAACCGGTCCCCCCTTATATGAAGACTTCAACATCGGCCACGCCTCCGACACGAATGAAGAAGATCAGGCAGGAGAAATTTATTATACTTATTAATCTTTTTATTTATTTAATTTGCACCATTAATTTGAAGAGAAAAATACATTTTTAGAAAATTTAAATATAAATTTGAACTAAGACTAAATTTATTTATATCGGATTACATTCTTTATGCAAAAAATAGTGATTTAAGTCTAATTTTCCAAAGCTAGCACGTATTATATAGTCCACATGTAGAACTTATGGGAGAAAAAGCGACAAATTACATACATGAGCTCTTAAGATTTCTAAATAATCCTTGCTTAGCATCCAACTTCTACTTAACACTATCATTTTTTTCGTTCTTGCAAATTTAAAGTTAGAGCACACGCTAAGTCTAAAAAAGTTAAGGGGAAAATCTAGAAGTTTTAAAACTCGTCAAACTAAAGCCTACCTAATTCTACGGGCCTACTTATTACTATATATTTATATTTTTATCATTTTTTTTTATATATATTTTTTTCAATAATAAAACAAATTTTTTTTTTAAAATTTTGGTCAAAACGGGGTTGCACGGGACACAACAAGGCACAGGTATGATCACATTTCGATAGAAATCCCCCCCACACTTAGAATGGAACATTGGCCTCAATGTTCAAAAATATCGGGTTTACCCCCACACTTGGATAAAAGGCAAATGCAAAAAATTCCAAGTGTGAAAAAGGAAAGCACAATAATATACATGATCAGGATTAAGGATTCCAAAATAAGCAAAGATCGAAGACCGGACGATTGGAGGATTGAAAACGAGCACGGGTCTTCATGATCTTGAGGAATCCTGCAAAAAACGATACCACAAACCATAGAAAGAAGCACGCCCCCACACTTAGGCTATAAAATCACACGCTTATTCATAAAATACTATTACTACTAGGATAAGCATGGGTTGCCACCCACGAAGCGCTTATTTTTGTTAACCGAGTCTTGAGCCTGACTCGATCCCCCACACTTGAGCTTGGTCAAGGAGGATAGAAATGGAGATACGGGACATCCAAGTGAGGAATGTCCCCTCCAGAAATCATCATCGGGCTTTCAGAAAAATCAAAAGTGATTTTGGCCCGATGAGATAAGAAAGGAGAAGAGAAAATACCAGGTTTGAACACTTTGTCCTCGTTTTCGGATGAAAACGGGAGCAAAAGGTCAAACACTGGACAAAGGGTGGGTTGGGTGGTGGAAAAAGATTAGGCATAAGAACATCATGTTCAGAAATGTCACCCACCACTTTCTTAGTAACAACGCCCGCATCGGGTTCAAAATTAAAGCAAATCTCAACATCCGGTGGTTCCGGAGGAGGATGGGGAAGAGATGGATCATCAAAATGTGATAACAAAGATGTGTGGAGGAAGAAAGACCAATTTCGGAGGGGATGAGATCAATGCTAAGACAATTCTTTCAAGAAAACGAATATCCCCTTCCGAGTCATAGTCGTCGATCTCAATGCCCGATGGCATCGAGTCATCGGAAGCAAGAAATAAGTCGACCTCCTCCATAAGAGAGTCATTCTATCCTTCCACTGAGTAAAGGAGAATGGAGAATAGAAGGAGAGAGACTCGATGTAGCATCAGAATTTTTAGGATTAGATTCTTCCGGAGGTCGAGGAAGAGAAAATTCATCAAAAATAGAATCGATCTTTGTAGAATCAATCGGAGAGTCACGATTTAGAAGAGATTCTAAAAGATCCGATTCGGCGTTAAAGCAAGGTTCATCAATTCCCGGTGGAATTGGAATGACAACAATCCTAAAATCCTTTTGATTAGGACGAATTTTTCTCATTAAGTGATAATTTCATCGTCAAGATCATAAAGAGGATTGGAGAAATATTTAAATTCATCCTTTTGAATTTCCTCTTCGGATAATGACTCATCATCACTAGAGAAATCGTCGTTAGAATCGAAAAGAGGATTATCGAAAGTCGAAAAATGAGATTCCGGTGAATCATCATTTATGGGCACATCACACTCACTTTCACCATCGGATAAATCCGCGGACTCACTTGGGGTAGGGACAAGGTCTTCAACACTAGACTTGATTGTGTTAGCCGATTCCGTTACCGGAATAGTGTCGAGATGCTCGTCTTCCATTATGAGAGAGTCCGGAATGTGGTAAAAGTCCGGGTGTTGATGCAAAGAACGCAATTAAATGACAATCCCTTATTTTATAATTTATTTTCCATAGCATAAAGGAAGGCACTCCAAGTTGTTGAACTATTTAAATCAAACCGTATTATATAATCATCATCACAATCATCGCATAAAAAACGACAGACTCTCTTGGATAGGAATATATCTTTAATCCCTAGACTCAAGTGAACCATTTTGTGTGTCAAGATGCTTATCCCCCATTTTAAGAGAGTTAAAAAACGGTTTTCACGGTTAAAAAAGGAATACCATTTGTAAGAAAACGTGAAATTTCTTAAAGTCGGATCAATCCGTGAAATTCCTTGAGAATGAGTAGAAAGCTTGAGGTAATAGATTTATCTCGATATTTGAATCACTCTTGACTTATTCAGTTTAGCTTCCTAATTCTGCAGCCTTCATTGTCTTTGCATCCCGGTATTCTCTTACTCTTGCCTCGCGTTTTCCACCTTACAAAATTATCGTTTCTCATCTTGAACTTTAATCAATTCTCGTAATTTTTGCATCGTTTCTTCATGTACTCGATTTCGTTCTTCATTTTGCCGACAAATCTCCATTCCACGTTCTTGCGTCCTTTGAATGATTTGATCTATTTTCTTCGGAGGGGTTGAGTACATTGATACAGTCCATGAAATATCCCCCCCGCAATATCGCAAATAGGCTCTCGTTATCGCACCTAATTGTGTAACATTGGGAAACTGTTCGTGTGGACCTCCAACATTTACAACAAATATATGGTGACAATCCATTTTGTAAAGTCATATGGTTCATAATATCACGTAAAGGTTTTTATTGTTACAACGTTTCACCGTTCAAAAATAAACGGGACACGTGATGGACAATGAAACCGTCGTAATGATTTGTTACCCCAACAATTAATACAAAAATAAGTCGAATATTGTGAAGTGGGTGGAGAAATTCCATAAGAGTTGTCAAAAAAATTCGATTCGATTACAATTAAGACAAACTCCTTCGTTAAGGTAAAAACCGCACATCTCACAAATCTAACACGGGCATTGAGGGAATTCGTTTGTCCTTCCACAATTATAACACGGATAAATCCAAATGTCTACATAAGAATTAAAACATTAGAGTTAAAGAAAAATTAAACGAAAAGAGGAATAAAGGAGAAATATTTTTAGTTTTTGAAAATGATACATAAAATTAAGAAGAAGAATTTTTTTATTTTTTTTAAAATTTTTTTATTATTATTATTATTTTTTTTTAACAATTTATTTTAAACGGATACACGAAAGACAACTTAAAACCAAATAATCACCTTCACTTCACACGTTAACTCTCAAAATTGCTTTTCATATGTGACGTACTTCGTAAGTGACACAAATAGGCAATTTTATGAATCATAGGTTCGATTTTGGAACTTTTCAAGTTCACCGAACTTATTTATGATAATACCACATTTGAGAAGGTAATATTTGTTGGTGTTCTTTTACCAAACTTGTTTAATTTTATTTCTTTTTTTTAAAGGACAATTTTTATATTTTTTTGATTTTTGATGATTTTTTTTTTTTTTTTTTTATAAAATATTTTTTGGATATTTTAAATATATTTTATAAGAATGAAAATTAAACTTCCCGAAGAAAGACTTCAAGGCTCAAACACGAACAATCCCGTAGAAATCGTTACACCTCTCCCCGGCAACGGCGCCAAAAATTGATCGCTTCCAAACTACACGTATAAAATATATATAATATATAGATACGTAATAATAAGGAGGATAACAATTATAGTATAGTTAGTATTTTTCCGTCGGGTTCTAGAAAATCGCTTTTAACCAAAGCAATTATCAAAAACCTCCCGGGTCGTTTCCTTCGAACGATAAGTAGAATGGAATCTACGTCAAGTTGTAAATCGAGCTGTAAATAGGCATAAAATGTTTTTAAGATTTGGTTTTTCTAATCTACTAAAAGGGAAAAGCATAAAAAAAGGAAACTAAACTTTTGATTTATACTAAAATTAATTTTAATATTAAAATACAGATTAAACTAAAATTGATTTAAAAGATATAAATGACTAAAATACTTGCTAAGTGACGTAAAATGTTCATTAAGTGCGGGTTTAAGGTTTAACGAATTAAAATCCTTCGAAATTAAATTTAAATGAAATTAAATGACAAGTAAAGTAAAGTAAAGTAAAGTAAAGTAAATGACAAGTATTTAAATTGTAAATTAAAAAAATAAATGACGGTATTTTAAAATTGAAAAATTCTAATTACTATTAATTCTTTAAACCTTTTTAAAACCCGCGACCTAAATTCCAAATCACAAATCACTTAGCAAGCACAATTAACTACTCACAATCATAAACAAATAAAACATAATAATCATAAGATTAAACATAACGCGCTATTTTAAGGCTAATAATTATAAACTACTAGAATTAAAATGGAAAAGGGTAACCGAATGAAGAACCGCAATGAAATAAAAACCACCCGAAACTTACTACTAATAAACAAATTAGTTTATCACTTTAAAGCTTTTACTTTACTAATTAGCAAATAAAGGTGTCAACTTTATCTACTAATTATTTTCATAAAAACTATAAAGTTCAAAACTTAATCTATTTATTAACCTTATAAGACCCTTAAGCTCCGGCCTTAGATGTAGAAGAACGGAATAAGAAATAAGACATGAGAAATTAGAACAAAAATAAGCTAATAAAAGATAGAAACTTTAGATCTAAATCCACCCGAAACTAAGGTGTTCAATCTAGTGAACGCGGATCGGGTATATTTAAGGATTTAGATCTAAGAAAAATAAGCTAGAATTAAAAAGCAATAAATTTATACTAGAAAATAAGCTAAAAAATAAGATATATTATTTTTAGATCTAATCCACCCGAAACTAAGGTGTTTCAAATCAAGTGAACCGCGGATCGGGTAAATTTAAGGATTAGATCTAAAAACAATAAGCTAGAAAAATAAGCACTCGAAAATAAGCTAAAATAAGCTCACTCGAAAAGCTCCCAAAACCAAACAATATAAAATAATCTATCTAAATAAACAATAAAGGAATGCTTATTAGAATATAAGCTTAATGAGATTAGATCCAAAAATAAGCTATCAATCATAAGCTATTTGGAAATAAGCAAAAAGAAAAGAAAGAGCGATAAGCATAAGAAATAGCAACAATAATAATAAGCATATAAAAAAAAAACAAACCTCAAACCATCTTCATTAATAACGGCTCAAAATCTTGATTACAATAAGACAAATAATAAGCTTAATTAAATAAGCTAAAACAAAATTATAACTACTCCTAAAAACTAACCTAACCACTATAAAAAACACACTAAATAAAAAAGCTACACTAATTTCGTACTCAAAAAATCTACTCCTACAGCTCCTGCTTGCGTGGTATTTATAGCCAAAGTTGGTGAGAGGGCAATTTTCGTCGTTTCAAGTACTCAACCAAAATAGTTGCTGGATCTAAGGGAAATTTGGTCATTTGCACTCCACCAACCAACGCCTCATTATTGCACACACCTGACGCTAAGCAGTACCTCTACTACACACCCAGTGCACGATGTCACCTTCTTATTGTCCAACAAAAGCCGCCACCTGCTACATACCATCGTTCGTACGAACATGTCCAGCCACCATTAGTACTGCACAAGTACCTGTCTTACTGCGCAACATACCTCGTACCTGCCACCTGTACATTCTGACACTAATCATTAGATGGCCACGTGTCACAACCTAAGTGGTGCCACGTGGCATGTTCACCGTTGACCACCGCCGGACCACCGGTCAACTCATCGCCAACTTGGGTCGAGCGGTGATATTTCAACCGCATAGGTCGGAACCGTTGTAAGGGCCGGGTCTGGATCGGGTCTGGATCGGGTCTGGGCCGGGTCAAGTCCGGATCCGGGTCGTGAGGGAATAAATCCCTCACCCGGTTTCGAACTCGAGACCTTGAGTATAAAGCACATGGCTCTAGCCGGTGGGCTAGAGCATGGCTTTAATTATATGATGCAAAATATTATATATAACCTCTTTTTAACTTGGTTTGGTATTATAAACTAAAGGATCAAACCAGGGTAACGAAAAAGGGATCAAAAATAAAAATAGTTTAAATATAAAAGGCCGTACCGGAGTTGGACTCCTCCGTTTTTTTTTTCGGCTTTCCAATGGAGTGATCGAGGAATTTTCACGACTTTGTTTGGATCTCGATAAACGCGAAAACGTCGTCGAAAGTCACCCAAAAATTACCGTTTTTTTGCTAAATGCGATTTTCAATCTTTTTACCTGTAAGACATAAAAAACACAATACATACATATTTGCAACATAATTATCTATATTTTAGTGTTTTTAGTCCTTTTATGGTGTTTTACGGGGTACAAAATATGTATATTTTAGCCAATATCAATGCTTATCAGCATAACTCTTCTGTCGCGATCTAGCCTCTTTCAATTTCTCTTTAGCAACAGCCACTTTCTCATTAGTAATTTCGATGAGCTCCGGACCTTCAATTAAAACGCCGTCACCTACTTATCCCAGCAAATATGTGCTCGACATTTTCTACCATCCAAAACTCGAAAGGTGCTGCCTTGATGCTAGCATGCCAACTATTATTTAGGCAAACTCCACCATTCACAAATATTCATCCCAATAACACCGTCCATTTCGCATAGCATCAAGCCTCTCAACAAAAGCATCCAAGGTCTGAAGTTCCTCTCTGACAGGACCCGATCGGTTTGAGGATGAAATGTTTACTGAACTTAAGAACGAGTTTCCCCAAGCTTTCTGTAATCCTTTCCAAAATAACGTAAACTTCAGACCACTGGTCGGAACACAATAGAAGTCGAGTACCATGCCAGTCTAACGAATTTCCTGTCAAAAATCACCGCCAACCTCACTAAAGACCATAGTTCTTCCGAATGGGTAAGAAATGAAAAAAAAAAAAAAGCAACTTGGTTAGCCGATCAACAACCACCCCGGAAAACCGCAATCATGTCTTTTATCTGAGTATAGGCAAACCAGTAAACGAAATCCATGGAAATCTCATCCATTTCCACATAGGAATCTCCAACGCTGTAACAAAAAACTACTAGCCCTCTGATTGAGATCAAGTTTTGACCTGCTGACAATCATACATATGGACTCAAGACGTAGCCACATTTTGCATCATGCCGTTCCACCCAAAAGTACTATTACAAATCTCTGTCATTTTGGTTAAACCTGGATAAATAGTAAATAAGAGAACTATGAGCTGCCGCATAACCTCTCGCGAAGTGCCTGGTCATTAGGAACACAAATCCAATCTTCAAACACCACAACACCTGTCGATCTCAACACTGAACTCAGTAGTTTACCGTCTTCACATTCTACAATCAATACCCACAACTCAACGTTCCTTTGTGCTCTTTGATCCTGTAGCATGAGATTAGACACTATCCTCATACTCGCCTGAATAGCCACCTAAACCTCGTACACATAGCTCAACATCCAAACGCCTTAAATCAATGACGATTATGGAATCACAACAAGCTAATCATCCCATATTTTCGACTAAGTGCGTCGGCTACCACATTAGCCTTGCCCGGATGGTACTGGATGTAAGTGTCATAATCTTTTAAAAGCTCCAACCATCTTCTCTGTCTCATGTTAAGTTCTCGCTGAGTAAAAATATATTTGAGACTCTTATGATCTGTAAAAATATCACAAGCTTCACCATACAGATAGTGTCTCCAGATTTTCAATGCAAAAACCACGGCAGCTAACTCAAGATCATGGGTTGGATAATTTACTTCATAAGGCTTCACTAGCCATTGAATCGTAGGGCACTCACCTCCCATTTGCATCCAAAGACATAACCCAAACCTTTCTTCAATGCATCAACTGATATCTGAAACCACCAAACCTGAAGGAAAGCGTCAATATCGGAGCAAACACCATCTCCGTCAATCCTCAAAACTCCCTGACGCTCAATTCCTTCCCAACACAAACTTCTCACCCTTTCTCATCAGCTGGGTAAGAGGTAAAGCTAATAGGGAGAAACCCTCAACAAAACGTCGGTAATAGCCAGCAAGCCCCAGAAAACTTCTCACCTCCGTCACCGTGGTAGGTCTCGGCCATTTGGTGATAGCCACAAAGCTTTTGATGGATCCATAATGCAGCTGATCTGCAGTATACAAATAATACCAAGGAAAGCGTACTTTCTGTAACCAGAACAACCTGCGCACCTATATTAAGTCTCAAAACTTCGCAAACCACTTCTCCTGTCTAAGAATCTCTAACGACAATCCGTAGATGTTGCTCATACTCTTACTTCATACTTGGAGTAAAACGAGGATGTCCGACGATGAAAACAAAAACGAACTTATCAAAGACTCGTGAAAATACGGGAGACATCAAATCCATACACACGGCAAGGAGCATTAGTCAGACCGAAGGCATAACCAAGAACTCGAATAGTGGGCCATAACGCGTACTAAAAGCATTCTAGAAATATCCTGTTCATTCACACGAAGCAGGTGAATAACCAATCGCAGAATCAATCTTAGAAAAACATTTGGCCCCTTGCAGATGGTCAAACAAACGACGATTCGCGGAAAGGATAGCGGTTACAATCGTAATACGGTTAGTTCGCTGTAATCAATACACAAGCGCAATCTCCAATCCTTCTTCTTAACAAATAAGACCGTGCACCCCAAGGGCGAAACACTGGTCTAAATAAAACATTCTCCAACATCACTGTAACTGCTACTTTAACTCCTTTTTCAATTCAACAGGTGCCATACGATACGGAGCCTTTGAGATAGGTTCAGCACCGGGAATTAACTCAATGCCAAATTCAATCTCTCTAGCCGGAGGAAGTCCAGGAAGTTCATCGGGAAAAACATCAGCGAATTCACGAACAACAGAAAGATTTTCAATATTAGGACTCTCCAAAGATGTGTCCATAACAGAAGCCAGAAAACCTTGGCACCCATGAGAAATCAAGGTACGTGCCTTCATAGCAGAGATGAGCTTAACGGACTTAAGCGGTGAGGAACCATGATAAACAAATTCAGGTTGGCGAACGTTACCAAAGATCACAGTCCTAGCATAGCAGTCAATGGTAGCTCGATGAGAAGCCAACCAATCCATGCCAAGAATCACATCAAAGTCGAACATATGGATAGGAAGTAAATTTGCAGGACGAATACGATCATCAAAATGTAGAGGGCATTTAACATATTCATGGTCAATAAGCATATGGTTCTTCATTGGGGTTGAAATGATTACACGTTCAATTAATGGTGTAGGAGTCATTTTAAATTTCTACGGTAGTCACCATCTGAACGATCGAGAAAACGATTAGCAAATGAAAACAAGATAGGTTACGGAAGAGAGTTACGCAGAAGGAACCTAATGTCTACCCAATCCTCATAGGTCATAGCCTAAGCTCTAAGGTCATAAAACCTCGTCATGATTAACCTGGCAGCTCTGATACCATAAATTGTAACGCCCCGACCCACAAGGGTAGAAGTATTACAAATATGGTGTGACATCAAAAGCATTCATAATCATAACACAAGCATAAACAGCGGAAGTCTTAATAAATAACCAAAGGAAATAAGTCAACATGACTTAAGGTACATAAGTTCTTAAGTTTCTCAAAGGACAGAATAACAAAACGAAATAAACCGAAAAAACGAATGTCTCGAAAAGGTAACAAAACCATATATTCAAAACTAAGATCTCAATGGAAAGTCCACACTCATCACTCATATCCCGAAAGGTAACCCCAGCTCCTAGCTTAGATACCATGCCGAGGTAAAAGACGTGCGGCTGAGCTTTACAAATCCCAGTGAACAGACATATATAATCGAACGCGAAAAAGATAACGGAAAATCAAAGGATACGATTTAAGCTGCAAAGGATATCACAAGACAAGATCAAAAGGAATACAAATATAAGGTAAGACAAATCAAAAGTCAATTCATAGTGTAAGGAAAGATGAATCAGAAAATCAAATCAAGTCCAATTACCAAGCCCAAACAAATCATATCATAGTAACCATGGAGTCATGAGCTCCAAATTGTGAAAGACATGGAATGAACCCAAACATCAGTCACCATATATAGCATTATACATAATGTCATAATCCCATCGAATACAAAACAAATCTATGATGCATCCATACGCTCCCTTAAACATATAATAATCTTATATGGGGCCATAAATATCAAAATGGGGGCGCGTAAATCATTCACATCACACATATAGTCATGACAAAGGTGCATCAATGACACGCATGTTACCTTTCATGGCTAGGAAAACAAAAAGTGGCATGGGTTTTCTTCAGAACTGAAAGGGATTCAAAGCAAAAGTCATATCAAAGTTCATTTCAAAGGGATCATAGCAAAGGGTTCAATGCCAAAGGTTCAAGATAACAAAGGTTCGCATGAGCAGAGTTCAAATAGAACAAATGAACATATCATAAAGAGAACCAGATAAAAGGCTCAGAGCAAATGTAGCAAATCAACATAAGTAATCAAAGATAGAGAGGAAAAAGTCATGGAAAAACCTAACGATAAGACAGAATATCTGTACCTTATTCCGAAGCAAAGCAATACTCAAAGAAAACACCACAGGAATATCAAAATCACTCCCTCTTGACCTAGACCTAAAGAATGACTAATTCCAATACAAACCATTCATTTAATTATACTTTTCTATTATTTAATTAACTTTCCATTTTAGTAACTTTCCATTTTTAGTAAGTTTCCCAAAATTAGTAATATTCATCATTGAGGTTCTATTCAGTATTTTGAATAGTTTATGGACCTTAACAATGTCAAACCTTAAAGTTTAGGTTAAATATGATAACTTTCCATATTTTAGGGTTTAATATGCAAAATCAACAATTTTCAAGGTTAAAAGTGTAAATATCAAAGTTTCACATTTTATTCAGATTATACCTTCCATTTTCTGTATTTACAAGTCAAACCCTTAATTTTACATAATTTTACATATTTAGTCCTTTGGTTTTATTAATTAATTAAACATTATCTTTCATCACCATAATTACAAACAAAGCCCTTATAGATTCAAATATGAAAAATCATGACTTTAACAATAAATACTAACCAAACCTTATACTTTTCAGAATTTTACAATTTCAGATCCCTCTATTTTAATTAATTAATCTCTAATTACTTATTATATGTAATTAACCATTTTAATCCAAAATAATATCAATATGACATTTTATACCCCCAAACTTATTTTATACAGAATATAACGATTATAAGAACATGTCTAAAACAGACCCCATAGTTTCAGAAATTACAAAACAAGTCCTTATACTTTTAAAATCACAATCGGCTAACAAATAAATCACTAAAACCCTAATTAATTTTTTCCCAATCACAAACACAATTATTTTCCCATCATTAGCATTGATTACACCTGGAAAAAATAGCAAAACCCTAACCCTAATTCATTTTAATCATTTTCTTCCCTTTTTCCCTTATTTCGCAAATCGCAACATAATTAAATCCCAAATATTATTTCGAATCTTTTCCTAAATTTTTCCAACAAATTTAATCTGAGTCGATATGTGGTATAAAAAACCTTAAAAAAAATATAAAATCAATTTTACAAATATTATTTGGGCCGATTTCATAATTAGCTAAAAATTAGGGTTTCGAACATGTTTTAATTTATAAAATCAATATAACATGCATGAATATTTTTATTAAGCATAGAACGAATTAATATGATGAAAAATGAGATACAAAAATACCTTTGATGATTCTTGATGATTTTATGAATTTATGCTATCGGCTTGTTGTTTATTTCGAACAAAATAAATTTCCCCGATTTGAACCAATCACTATACAATCTTTCCAATATTTTTCCACGATCCTTGATCTCCAAAAACTCCTTATGAAACTTCGAGCTTTTTCCCTTAGAAAACTTTGTGTGCGCCTCACTTGAATTTAGTGTTATGGTTTTTAGGTTTTAAACAAATAAGTGAATGAAAATAAATATATATAGTGTAGTTTGACACCAATTTTATGGCTTTTCAAAATGGGGCTCAATCGATTTGAAACTAGCCATGATTTATTTTGTAAACATCCATTATTAATGTTACTTTAATTTGTAATAAATACATAATTAAAATACACTTAATTCGGCATAACTTATATATACATAATTATTATTATTTTCTTATATAATATAAGGTATTTTAATATTAAATAAATTTCCATAAATGTCACATGTGGTATTTTCATAATTTCTTCTAACATTTAAATGAAGTTTAATTTAAGCTTTTATGGATTTTTCTTGTATTAGGGGTATTTTGGTAATTTTACACTTGTTGAGATTTTTAGGTTTTACAGTTCTTTCTGATGATGAAGAGATTGCAGAGGATTCTTCCAAACAGGGGAGGAAGATTTCTCAAATTAATGAAGATTCCAAACAATTCTCTAGTACAAGATGAATGTAATTCTTGGATTCCACAAGAAGAGAAGATCAATGATAGACCAACATGAAACTGAAGTAATTGTACAAGAAGAGACTCCCACTAAAATTATTGAAGAACATGGAAGTGGTGAGAAAGGTGAGATGGATATTAATACTGCTAGTCCTCCAAAAGTTGCAAAGGTTAGTACTGCTGAAGCTCATGTGTATACAAGAAGGAGTGCCAAAGATAAAGGAAAGGCTATAATGGAAGAACCTGCTACTCCAAAGAAGGTTAAGAAAAGAACTCAAGTGCAATTGAGTATGGATGAGGAGTTAGCTAGGAAGATGGAAGAAGAAGAAAGGGCCAGATTTAATGCAGAACAGGAAGCAAGAGCTTTGCAAGAAGAAGAAGAAGAAAGACTAAATCTGGAAACAACTAGGGAATTGAAAAGACAACTTGATCAAAGGCAAAAGGTTCCAACTCAACCTACTTAATCTCAGGAATTGACTGGAATGATCCAAGTTACTGGAGTTAATCATGCTTGAAGAATAAACATGTTTCAATAGCTCAACCAAGAAGAATATGATTACATACATTAAGAATCAAAAGGAGGTCTACAAAGAGAGCTACTGTAACATCAAGAGAAAGTGAGCTTACTATGTCAGAAACCAAATTTTGAAATTGTATGGGATCTGTCAATTCTTTTATTTCCTATAGGGTTCATGCGGTTGAAAAAGATTCTTCTAAACCAGAGAAAGAAGAAACTTCAAAACAGTGGAATAAGAGAAGGTTTGAAGAAGAAGTAGTAAAAGCTATCCAGTGTCATTGAAAAGAACCTGTTAGAATTAGAAGAAAAAACACTAGCAGAAGAAGAGTGACGTGACAAACAAGGTCAATACACGCCCAGAAGAAACAGAAGAAAGAAATAGAAACATCTAATTATGAGGAAGATAAAGAGATGAATTAAGAAGTGGTTGACAATAGTTCAGATGAGGAAGAAAATTGTAAGATCCTGAAATCTTGCATACTAGGTATTCTAATGTTGATTGGTAATCACAAAGTTTATACAGTATGCATGTTTTACAAATATAAGGGCTGATGTAAAATACTAGTTACAAAAAACCTTTGAGAGTAATGCCAGAAAAGTTTTGATAGACATGACTTAGAGGTTTATCACAGGTTGGTTAATTGAAAGATTATCAAGATAACACTCCAAAAAGGATACAATTTGATGTTATGGGGTGATAATGAAGATTACTATAGATCCTAAGCAAGATATGACTCTGGAAGAATCCAAACTAGTAGAAATAATCATTTGGAAGCTGTATTAAGAACTTGTGGACTTTCAACACACTGATGGTTGATGGTACTTATGATGACCTATTTATATTTTGTAGAGAAAAAGTATCCACCAACTAAAGAAACACATGAAAGATGCTTTAACTGGAAAATAAAGCTGAAGCAGAAAGTTTCTAAGGCATTTGACTAATCAAGTTTACATGATCACAGATTGTCAGAGAAGGCAGTAAAGTGTTTGAAAGAATCCTCAGACATAAAAGAAGATCTAATCCAGAAGAAACTTGGGATTTAAGAGTAAATCACAAGTTTAGGGGAGGATTCTTAGGATTCTAAAGCTTCTACAAGTTAATACTGATGGCTCAAGATTAATACTGCTAGTGAAGACTTAATGTTGTTAATGAAGATTGAAGAAATAAGTCTAAGTTCTTTTAGTACTGCTTAGCTATTATAGTTAGTACAGCTGCCGTAATAGTAAGTACTTTTAGTTAGTAATTAGTACTAGCTATGTAATTGTATAGTACTGCTTATGAGATATGGCAGAGATAATAGGAATAGATATGCATTATCTCTTAACGCGTTTTGTAAGCCTATTAGGGTTTTCCTTAGTGTATAAAAGGAACCCTACGACATAGTTAGATAGACAATTGAACACAACACAAAGTACATTAGTGTATACAAAACATATAGTTGTTTTGTTATTAGTGCAATATATTTGAAGTTGAGAGAATATTCTATGTTAATCTTATTGTTCTTCTTGAGTATATATATAGATTCGGCATAGTTAATAATAATATATACATAATCATCAAGGATTCAACCTTAGTTTTCTTGATTTATCTAAAGGTTGACTAAAAGCACAAAGCAAGCTACAAACGATTTGTTATAAACTTGATCAACATAAGTGATCTATGATAAATAGCCTTTTTGAGTCCATTAATCATGATTAAAACTGGTTGATTAGGTGACAATTGTGAATTCGGACCCTAATGGTTATTGCAAATTTAAATTATAAAGCTCTTTGCGATTCATCCCTAAAGCGTAAATGAGGAATTGCTTACTGCTACTGCTTATTGCGAATTCAGACTCTACTGCGTGTTACGAATTCAGACACTACTTGTAATCTGCGAATTCGGATACTAAAGGGGTCTGCGAATTCGTGTCCTACATCAAACTGCAAATTTAGACACTACTGTCAATCCGCAAATTCGGACAATCAATGATCCCTGTAAATAACGGGTATAGCTAATGGTTCTGCAAATGTCGGAGAACACCTAGCTTTGTTAATTCGTGGAGAAACTAAGAATTCTTGCGAATTCGTAATGTAGTCAAGACCTGCGAAATTCGGGATGGACTAATCTTACTAAAATCGGAAAGGAATATCAAATTTTGAATTTCAATTCGAGTTTTCAAGTGTTTTTTCACCTCAAATTCAATAATTTAGTGTCATTGTTTTCACAACAACATGTTAGCGACATTTAAAACTCTCAGATTCAACAACA
This sequence comes from Tanacetum coccineum, assembly GCA_026074375.1. Lineage (NCBI taxonomy): Eukaryota > Viridiplantae > Streptophyta > Magnoliopsida > Asterales > Asteraceae > Tanacetum > Tanacetum coccineum. The sequence continues at coordinate 17,285 of BQNB010095594.1, forward strand.
CTTATTCAAACGAGCAATCCATTTCAAGAAAATCATTCGCACCAAGAACACTTATATCATATATGAAATTTAAAGCACATTTTCAGATCAATGATGTATATAATACATGTTTCACACAAAACCCACAAACTCTTTCAACTAAAACTCAAAATCCTATATTTTCAACATTTAGAATCACATAAATCATACTCATATGTTATTGTTATCAAGAACTGTTATGAACGAGTTAATTACATCCTTAGAGGAACAAAACCCCTTAATCAATTTGAGTTTTTACTCAGTTTCAATTTTCGAAGAACCCTAATTCAATACTTAGGGTTTTCTTGATCAAAACCTTATAAAAACGCAATTCGACTAAGTTGTAGGTTCATTAAGATGTAATGAACATAGTTCACATTATACCTTAAGCACGAATTTGATCTGACGAGGAGAAGGAAGATGTGACGATCGAGTTGGTGGGGTTTAAAAAAATAGAGTGTGTGTTGTGTGTGTGTTTGATCATTAGGTGGGTGTGTTATAAAACTAATTTAGTTTTTGACACATTCACCCCCTAAATTATGAGATCTTTTCCCCTTTTAAATATGAGTTTGTTTAGGTATAAAAACAATTAGCACAATGACACATTAAGTCCTTGTAGTTTTAACTAATATACCTAACAACTAACACTTTCACATATTCTCATTCAAGGTATAAAAAAATAACATATAAGGCGCACTTAACAAATTTTAATAAACTATCCTTTAAAAATGAAATTCAATTATTGTTTTGAAAAAAAAACCTTTTATCCATTTATGCAAAGAATATTTGAAGAAGATATTTGACATATTTCTCCCCCTCCAAACAATGACCCCATTTTCAATTTAAAGAGCAGTATTTCATTGTTTTGAGAAGTCTAAAGTCCTAAAAAGCATTTTCTGATGAAGGAATGTTTTTATTCATGAAAACAAACACCAATTGTAAATAAGATTCTCTTATTCACACATAATCGCACTGCCACATACACTCATGAAATATAGAAGCACGGTTGGATGCAAAGTAATCACAAGCCATTGCATGTCCATAAAGTAGACCATGGCCCGAGAATAAATTCCCGTATGAGTTCAAGTTTTTCTTTTTGAAATGACTTGCCTTTGCTATTAGAAATAATACCAGCCATTTTGGCATGTTTTGAAACTTTGAACTTCTGCTCGAACCATCATTTACCAGCCCCTTTTTGTATCATTATTTAATGACATTTCTAAGACCGTAAATGTTATCGATTTTCAGAAGACATGTCATTATTACCTCTTTTTATATTTTCTTAATTTTTTTAATTTTTCTTTGGTTTTATGAATTTTATATTTTTGTATTTTGTTTTTATAAATTATTTCAAAAAATGAAAAATCTTTTTGTTTTTATGGTTTATAATATATATTTACATATGATACATGATATTTGAATAGGTACCACACTAGTTCATCAAGCTTCATCTGCCATTGTTTTAAAAGTCTCCGCGTGAAAACTCCACATTCACCTAACTTGTTGATAAGAAATTTCAAATCTTTCTCTTAGCAAGGGCATTGTGTGAATATGCCCGCCAGTTGATTACTCTTATTGACAAAGGTAAACTACAATCACCCCCATTCTCAACATGCTCCTTGATAAAGGTGAAATCTAATGTCTATATGCTTCGAAAACCAAGAATGTTGAACATTGTTGCAGCTTAAGGCAATAGCGCTTTTGTTATCACAGTACATTGGAATTTTATTGAATCCAAGGCCATAGTCGGTAAGCTGTGATCTCATCCAAAGGATTTGAGCACAACATCCCGACATAGCAATATATTCAGCTTCCGTACTGGATATCACAGCGCTTTTCTGCCTTTTTGATGACCAGCTAACAAGTCTAATCTCCCAAACACTGCATACTCACCAGATGATGCTAACGACGTTTCTCTTGACAACCAGCATGGAAACGTCCGCATCTACACATGCTGTTAGAAGCAATTGAAGAATCCTACGGATAATACCATAGTCCCGCGAGATGACTGTTCCTTTTAGATACCGAAAAGAACCTTTGACCGCATTGTAAATTGCGTTTTCGGAAGGCCTAGCAAGAAATGGCGACACATGCATATAGCAAATTGTAGGTCAAGGGTCTACTAGCAGTGAGATAAAATAGGATTCCAAACATGCCACGATAGTGTGAATGATCAACTACTATCCCTTCTTTTAATCCTTATGCCAGTTTGGATTTCACCACCATGAGAGTAATCCACATGGGTCACACTAATCAAAATTGTATTTCATTAAAGATTCAATTGCAATTTGACTGGTTTTAATAAAGATGCTCTGGGATTTTTGAAAAAATCTATAGTCCTAAGATATGATGAGATTGTTGCCCGACATTGACATCTTAACTTTTTACCACAAGATATTTAGCAAATAAGTTCCAAAGTTCAGGTGTAGATTCAACAAAGATAAATTCATCAACATATACTTGTATCAGAAGTATTCCTTTTGCCTTCCTTACACTGATGAAACATAGAGATCCACAAGATGCTTTAGAGAAGTCTTGGGATATCAGGAATGAAGACAACATGTCATACCAAACGCGTGAAGCTTGTTTCAACTCATAAAGAGCTTTCTTTAGCTTGTACACGTGATTCGGGTTATCTGGATCCACAAAACCATCCGTCTGGCTTACATAAACCTCTTCCCATAAATTACCATTCAGAAACGCAGTCTTGACATCCATTTGGTAGACGACCATGTTCATGTGAGCGGCAAATGCGAGAAAAATCCTTATAGCCTCTAATCTTGCAACCGGAGCAAAAGACTTGATGTGTGTTTCCCAAGTTTTAAATTTATAATACTAGAGATACCCATTTTACGAAAAACACAACACTTGGGAAGTATAACCCGTTGTTATGAGTAAGCTTTAGGTAAGTGGCCCTGACGGGTCCACAAGAATTGAAGTTATCACAGGTTTGTAATTCAGGTGATAAGGCTAAGATGATTGTCACAGATCAAATTAACCAAGACGAGCATATATCGAATAATCCAAAGAAAGCAATTAAAGGATGATTCAATCAAATGATTATGGTATGTTTGTTTAGGCAATGATCACTTGGAGAATGATGTGTTTGGAATAGTGTTTTAAATTTAGAAAATAGAAGGTTATCACAAGTTTATAAATCCTTTCAGCTTTTAAAGATAACAAGAGATATATCGATCAAGTAACAACAAATCCTTTCGGCTCATAAGTTATTATAATCACTAATAATAACGTGGAATGTTTAAAACACAATATATAAAAGAACCCTTTCAGCCTATATTCTGGTATAAAATATGTTTTACCAATTCAATAAACTTATATCCAAACACTCCATATCCAAGATTACATTATGCCCAAACAAACATATGATTACTACTCCATAATCAAAGTAACAAAACACATAACATTCATATAAATTCCAGAATACTTCATATTAAAAGAGTTGTAGAAATTATACCAACATTTACAAGATCAACGATTCAACATTAGTTCTCTCCCAAACGAAAAGCTATTCTAAAACCCAAGCATTGATTCCAACGACCCGTGTTACCTCAAATATGGTGACATATCGGAATTCACCATAGTTCATTATAGTTGTGTGGGGGTGACATAAATAAGGGCCTAAAAATGACTAAGTTGAAAGTTGTATTCATTAGGACTATAAATACCCCTCCATCTATCACATGGAGGGGTGAAGCTCACATTTGTAAAGTGTGTAAGTGTGTGTGTTTTCTCTCAACACATACACTCTTCCCATCTCCTTCACCTTAAACTCTAATAATATGGCTTTAAACATCTTTTTCACTTTACACAACCTCCAGATCTTGTTTTAATCCCTTGTTCAAATGTCATTTTACAATCTACAATTTGGCAATCAGAGCTGACGGTTGTAATGATAACATGAGTTGTTGTTATGTCTCGGACATGTTTCATGTTAACTGTTCCATAGTCACTATCATATACTAGTTTTTCCACTGTTCATGTTACTGTTTTCATTTGCTATTTTTTTAGTTCTTTTTTTCGTGATACAAGTGATCTTCTTCTCCTAAGATTCAACCATGAAATAACAGTGGGGATGTTACTTTTTGTTGTTGCTTGTATTTTTTCTTGGTGCTTAGACGACAAGAAATATAGCTGGGTTTATATCTATTTTTCCTGGTTGCGTTTTGATGTAAGAAAAAAACCCAGATCCAGAAAAAGTACAAAAGTACTGAAAGTGACAGGTCAACTGCGTTTTGGTGTGGTCAACTGCGTTTTGACCATTGCGTTTTGACAGATTTGATTGCGTTTTGGTGACGTTGCATTTTGCCAAGATTGAAGACCCATTTATATAGAAAAACAAAACGCTATGCTGCCAAATTTTTTTAAAATCTCATTACCAAATCCACACCTAATTTTTCTATTAATCCCTTCCACACAATACAAACCTACATCACTATCTCCAACATCAAACTCAAACTATAAACAAAAACAACAATTATCTCATCTCTTTTTCGTTTCGTGTGTTACAACAAATTCAAGACCTTCAAACGATCAAGACACGATCGAAAATCATCATCACTGATCTTTGTAAAGGTCATGAAACCCTCTTTCAATTTACGAATTTAAAGAAAGAACAAAGACAAAAATGTCTCATCCTTCCTATTTTTCGATTGACACTCAAAACCGAATAACAAACCTACCCGAGACCATTGACATGATCTTGAAGCCGCTTCTTTGTATGGCTCATATTAAATGATTAAAAAGGTGTGTGTCACTCGTGTATTTGAGTTGTCTGTGAATGGATTAATGGGTAATTGAGAAGAGGTGTAGATTTGTGACTGTTTATCTTTGTTAAAGGGATAAATGATCTATTTTAATTTTGGGGATAAGAATTTTTGATCACCGCGTATTGAAGAGAGGAGAGTAGGAGACAGGCGGTTTGAATGTGTGACACGAAATGTGAGAAGATTAGGGTTCATGTGTGAGTAAGTTTAGGGATAAGTAAACTTTTTATCCCTAATTTTTTAGATGGGCCAAGTATTTTGGACAAACAAAATGGGCCGGATATTATTTTGGGTCGGTTCATGCAAATTTCTCATGGGCCAAATGTGTTATATGATGGTGATTTGCTAGTCTTATTGGAATTAGGACCGCAAATCTTAAAAGATCTAGATTGGGCGTTAAGTAGTATTAGTTGATTTGGATCTATAGCCGAGATCACGAATATATCTATATATATATATATATATAAGAAATATATATATATATGTAATACTTTCACGACAAAGTTGAGCTAGGCAATATTGACTCGTTAACGATAATTCAAAACAATATTTATCCTAGTTTAACGACATTCTCGAACAACAACACAACAAACATGATACATAACGCTAAAAAGATTCTGAAGAGATTCGATAAATGACAAACGGCTAGAGATTCGAATTACGATGACAAGTGTTCATGAAGTTGATTGGGTATCCCTTATTTGAGATTGAAGTTAGGTTTCACGAAGGCATCTACTTATTTCATCATTGAGACTTCCTTCTATTTGCTACCCCTTTTCTTTAAACCCAATCTATCGATTGATGAACTTGCTTTAGCATAAAAAGCAATAAGATTAAACCTTGAATTATCTATTACCATAAGTTAGGGGTGTTGGTTTTACAACCTGATACTATCATTAACAGGATTACGATGTAAGACTCAGTGTCACACGCAGAAGTCGATGTGGATAATTTCAAGAGGTGTTGTACTTCTTATACTTATGCGGTAGGGTATAGAGTACGTATAGATTTAATCTTGCACCGTTCTTCAATCACAACAACGCAAGCTTAAGTAACAAATTTGGGGGATTTTACTTCATTTATTCAAGTTTGGTAATAGCGGGTTTAACTTCACAAGATGATCACAACAATATCCGAACAGAATACAAGGTTGGTAAAAAAAAGTTAGCCAAGAGTTTAATGGTTGAGATGTAACAGCAATACGCACTGCATTTTCAAGACAAAGGTACTTTCACAAATCTAGAAGCCAAATTACCTTCAAGGTTCTTCACGACATTCAATACAATACCTTGATTATGACCAAGTTTTCTTGATTCTTGCTTCATCTCTCAATGATATTCTGAAGACAATTAAGTAATGTGCTTTGTTTGGATTTTAAGAATTGTGCTTAAGACAAGAACTTCTTGAGTACATGTGCGTACACATCAATGATGCTTCTGAGAGTTCGCATCCATCATGGGGGAAAATGTGTACATCCGGGAATTAGTTGACTTTGATGTTACCATGTTAACTTCCAAGAGGAAGTAGTGTATACTACTTTACTTAGTATGGTTATGAAGTATTCATCATACGTGATGAAGAAATGTTGCTGATATTCTCGCATGCACACCCCGAAGAATATTCATCCAAGCCCTAATGAAAAGCAAGCCTGAGTATTTTAGGTGTAGTTTTGACTTCTACAAATTTTCTTCTGCTGTGCACGTCAATGACAAGTAGAAGATTGTTCACGCTACTTTAAAGTTTCAGAATCTCTTAAGATAGGGAATGTTGGTTTGGGGGGAAGCTGATTCAGAAACTTCGCCAAAAAGGAGTCTATGAAGAAAGCTTTTCAAGACATGCTGCATGGATTGGGGAAGTTAATCCAACTCATGCATACTATAATGGTTCCAGAACAAGTAAAGACAATGAAGATCCAAGCTGGAGTACAAGTTTCAAGACAAGGAGAACTCAGAAGACATCTTCAGCTTTGGAAGCGCTTTGGAAGACTTTATTTGTGTTGTATTTGTACCTAATAGGAACATTGTAAGTAATTCTGTATGTCCACATATTGGGGAAGAATTGTTATCCATTAAAATAAGGTAGACATATCCGGAATTACCATAGTTCATTTATAGTGTGACATAAGGACTAATAATGACTAAGTATGATATTGTTGTCACTAGGACTAAAAAATACCAACCCCCACCATACTATTCCATGAGGGGTATAGCTCACTTTGTAAAGTGTGTAAAGTGTGTGTGGTTTTTCTCTCAACACATACACCTTACCCATCTCTTTATCACTTAAACTCTCATTAATAGGGCTGTTAACATCTTTTTCACTTTACACAACCTCTAGATCTTGTTTTAATCCCTTGTTCATATGTCATTTATAATCTATAACCCGAACCCTTAAGGTGTTGTCACCACCCTTGAAATTCGTGATTAGATGGTGGGGTTGATGAAGAAATGTTGTGAGGTTGTGTAAAATAAGAGAAAACCCTTCTCTATTTATAGGCTGATTTCGGGTAGAAGTGCGGCGCACTTGAGAAAAAGTGGCACACTTAGGGAGTTAATGCACTTAGCATTTATTGGGACTTTAACCATTTCCTTGGGAAGTTTGAACGAATAGTGCAGCGACACAAGAAAATATTGTGCAGGCAGTATTTGGGAACAAAACGATCAGGAAGTGCGGCCACAATATACATAAGTTAGTGCCGAACTTTGGCCCTTTTCCTTAGGAGTCTTCTTCTTAAGATTTGTATGTGAGGATATATTAAGAGAAAAAAAATTGGAAAAAAAAAAAATTTTGTCTAAACACATATGGTGGTATTTATAGGGTAAAGGTAACTTGGGGACCAAGTTGAGAATGAATGTGGACGGATTATGGACCAGATTCGCGAGTTAATTATTTCTCCATAAAATATGTTGTACTCAATAGTAAATCCAGAAATCTTGGTAATACTTCAGCTTTTGAACGTTTTTCCATAATTTAGATAATTAAATTCCTCTTTTCCGTTACCGCTTGAATCAACAAAATTCAGAGACTGTATGACGTATTATGGCCAAAACAGAAGACAGGTGTCGGGGGATCTTATTGGAGTTTACTTCTTCGTTAAAGCTTCTTATCTTCTGTATTCTTTCATTTCTCCATGACACAATACCTAAGAACATATAATAGCAAATATACTTGATTAAGTACTGAAAGTTCATGAGAAATGATCAAATAAATGCAAACCGCCGAAAATATGTATAATTTAGGCGTTATCAAACCCCTCCACACTTAGCTATTGCTTGCCCTCAAGTAATTAAAGCGAAAAAACAAGATCATTTATCGTGACATGGAGAGAAAAAAATCATTTTAGCATTAACAAGTGTTTACCAGTTATATAACTTTTCAGGCATAGACATATAACAGAGCACCTCACATAGGGAAAGTGTTTGTTTTTGAATTCACACGAGTCACTCAAATAGGGTTTTATATTTGTGAAGTCACTCAATTGCACAGACATAATCTAGGTCGCTACCATATGCTTGTACTAGACACATAAACATGCCCGTTGCGGCGTGAGCACCTAGACAGAAATCTCAAAGAGTCAAAACGTGATAACGATGAGGGTGAATAGCAGATACTTGATTCCATGTGCTAGAACTTTGCCTTATACTTTGAACTTTATTATTTTTTTCTTTTCTCTCTTTTTTCTTCTTTTTTTGGAAAATACTGCGATAACTAAGGCTGGCACAAAACTTCTTCTTCATCGAGAAC
>BQNB010095595.1:0-25830 GCA_026074375.1 Tanacetum coccineum
GTGATAGAGTTTCTATTTGTTTTTAGCGTTTAAGAAAGTCAGAAAAATTTATATTGTTGCTCCGAGAGCGTGATTATGTTATTTTGTATTTTATGGCGTTTCCCCGAGTTTTTTGTAAAAAACCGTGTTTAAAGATCGTGTTTTACGATGTTTAACGTTTTAAAGTAAAATTAGTGGGATGGATTTATAATATTTACTAACGTGGTGTGACCTGAGTTTTTGGCCGATTTTATTAACGAAAGAAACACATTTATACTAGTTTTAAAAGAGCTTAAGAATTGAGGGACCTAAATTGCCAAGATGTCAAAGTCCAATTCTATAAATAGGACCTCAACACACACTTATAAACTTTTACCAAAACATTTCACTCTCTCCCTCTCTTACTATCTTTGAACCGGTCACCACCACAAACACCACTTTTCTAGCTTATTTTCTGACATGCAATAAGATCAAATTACATATTATTAATCCTTGTTCCAAGAGCTACAAAACCCACTATTAAAACCTCACATGTAATAAGATTTGAAGAAGTTATATTTTTGGTTGGTTCATGTGAATTTTATGTATAAGTGGGTGTTTAAAATAGTTAGATTATTGTTATAGCAAGTTGGTTAATTGAAAAAGGTTGTTTGGTTTGGTCTTGTGGTTCGTCCGATTTCAAAAGAAGCAAGGAAGCCATAGTTTGATTTTCTTGAAAGTATTGTAAGCTTCTAGTTATGTTTATGTATTGATTAATTTGTGTATATTACGTGTTGTATGGTTATTGCTATAAGATTTGATATGTGTGAAAACACATATCTATTTTATATCAAAAATGGCCCTTAAAAGACAAAATTGTGCTTTAAATGCTTGTATATTGTTTGTTTTGTCTTTGTGATTGTGTAGGTATGGATATTGCAAAAATCTCAAGAAAATGATCAAAACCGGACAAACACGGACACGGGAACAGAATTTAATGTGCAAAGAACCAGGAGAATACTATCAAAGGTCAACCAAAGTCAACTCATGGTCAACAGAAGTCAACCACAAAAACACTAATCCAAAAATTACCAAACTAGTCCCTCATAATTAACCAAATTACAAAAATAATCCCTAAACCTTAACAGTGTTAACTCTTATAACTATAAGAGTTAACACCCGTTAACTCCTTATAATAATATCAAGCCCGAGCCCAAACCAACACCCGACCCAAAACCCCTTTATAAGCCCAAGGTCAAACAAATTTCACCCGGGTTTATGAAAAATCAAACACTCACACTTTTATAAGAGGTAAAACGCGGGAAAAACAGTTTTAACTGTTCATCAGCTTCCCCGTTTTACCTCAAGCTCAAATCAAGGGGCAAAGTTAAATTGACAGTGTGGTTGGGTAATTTGAGTGCTAAGTTTTGACGTGGCAAAGTAATACATCACCAAGCCTTCTCATTGGTCCAAGCCAACTTAAGAGGATCGTGGATAAGTGAAGAAACACAAAGGGAATGAAATTTTTACACTAATCCTGTCACAAAAGAAGCACAGGAGTGTCACATCACGGATTGCCACGCTGGCAATCCGTGTGAGCTAAAGAATGATCCAACGGACCACAATAGACTTCCAATGATTAGTAATGATTGAAGGCCAAGATTGAAAGGAGCGTGTGAAGAGCTAAGGGCCTAGAAGATTCTCCTGGCAGCTATAAATAAGACCTCATCACTCACTCTTGGAGATCTTCTTTTTCCCGTTTTTAGTAGTTAGTAGTTTTAAGCTAAATTTTCATTTCAATGTAATTTGCTCTTGTAATTTTCATTTTCAAAGTATTGTAATCAGTTTTAATCAATAAAGTCCTAGTTTAATTGATCATCAATCTGTTTTTACCTATAAGCTTTTATAAATCTCAAATGATTCTGTCAAACTGTTTCATAAGCTACTCACATAAGCTCCTATTAAGCTCTTTGAGTCTTCAGTTGGTTACCTTTGCTTAAATTGGATCTGAGATTTTGGAAGATGAGCTAACCATGGATGAGCTCATGAGGACTTTACTGGCTTATTTTCAATAAGCCAGAGCTTGTAGACAGCTCAATTAAGCCCTCATTGCCTTTGTTTAGCTAAGGCTATAGTAAGTTTTCATTTAGCTTTTCTGTCTTAATATTCTAGCTTAATAATTGCTTATTTTGCCTATTGCTTGCTTATTCTTGTTAGTGTTAGCTTAGATATGCTTAATATGTTTGCTATATGCTTTTAGTTTACATTTTCATAGTTTAAATCTTAGTTTTAATCTATTTTATATAAACTGTCATAAAAAACTAAAAAATATTAGCATAGGCTTTAGATCTTAAATTCTGGCTTAAGAGATTGTTGAAATAAGCTCATTAGGTCTGTTAAAGTTTGTTTGATATCTGGTCTTTGAAAATTATTCATTAGATTTCAAAATTGCAAGCTAAAATAAGGTTTATGGATTTTAAAGGGGTGTTTGGCATAGCAGTACTAACCATAGGTTAGTACTGTTAGAGGCCATTTGGTCTTAGGAATTTGTTTTTAACTTCTCATTTAAGTTTGTTTAAGCTAATTTTATAATCTAGGTTAGAGTCAATTGAGTTTTCATTAGTTAGAATAATATAAGTCCAAATCTGTTAAGTCTCTTTTGCATTTCTAGTGTAAATCATTTCTATAATTAGTCATTGCTTGAATTATTCTTAGGTTAGTATTTTATAAGTGTTAAAATTGGTTCAATAGGTCTGCAATTGAAGAAGTGTTTTGAATAAGATTGTGTCAACTGCATCAGTAGTTAATATAGTCAAACTGTCATTTTCTAGTTTAAATTTCATAGAGTAATTCTAGTTATTAGACTTTAATTTTCAGCATACAAGTAGGTTAGGATTAATAGTTCATCTGTTTTAAATAAGTTTTCAAAAAAAAATAGCTTAATTAGTTACTTGTTTTTTAGATTTTAAAACTGCATTTTGTCCTTTCATTTCCAAAACAAAACTCAGCAGTTGCTGAGTATCTTAACTGTTTTCAAGAGCTTTTTCTATAAGCTCTCATTGTTTTCCTTCAAAAAGCATTTTCAATAAGTAATTAGGATAAGTTTTCAGTAGGTGAAATCAATTTAGCTTAAAATTCTTAATTGGTTGCTTAAATTTCAGTTTAAAAGTGCCCTTAAGGCTGTTTGGTTTTAAGTTTTATATAAATGCTTATTTGTGAATTTCAGCTTATGGATTATTACTTTGAGCTTATTTTTGTGCAATTTAGCTTATTAGGTTAAGAAGAGTAGATAAGCTCAGTTTAAGCTCTTCCTAAGATGTCATAAGTTTTAGCTTCATTAAGTCTCTAGCTTATTTGTTTTGTAAAAAAGCTAAAAATATGGTTTAAATGTTTTGCCCTTTATAACTATTTAATAGCTTATTTAGGGATTTTCATAAAAAAGTTTATTGTTATTAAAAATAGCTTATTTTTAGTTATTAACAATTTTGCTTTTATAAGTTTTCTGAAAATTAATTTATTAGGGCAAAGTGGAAGTAAGGGGGTGAGCAAAGTACGATACCACACGACCTCCTCGATATCGGGGTAAACCCTGTTATATAACACACACACTCAACTAACATCCACTTTTATTGGTTTATAACACAACACACAAACTTCACTAACACTTCGCCATTGGGTTCGTTTTCATTTTTTTACATTTGCAACAATTTATCTTGTTATACACGTTTTGCCCTAAATAAGCTTTATATGCGTTTTTAAAAGACTTTGTTATTTCGTGGGCTTATTCTAATAAGCTGTTGTGATCTTTAGTGTTTGTTTTTCCTAGGTTTTTTCTAATTTTAAAGTATTTAAAACAAAGCTATTTTTTTGTTATTTTGTCTAGAATTTTTTATAGATTAGTTTTAGTTATTTTTTAAACAATTGTATTTTCATTAAAGTAAACTTTTAAAAAATCATAAAAAATAGAAAAATATAATAAAAAAAAATCATATCTTTTTTAGTAATTTTCTTTTATTACATAAAATTTTATAGATAGAAAATTGAGTTTTGCTTTCGATAGGGTCTAAATTTGATAAATTTTCGATTTTAAAGATAGGGATTAGTTCTCGTATTTTGTTTTTCGTGTTTTAAAGCTTCATTTCAAGAAACTCGTTTTTGTTCTAGTTTTATTTAAACTTAACTTGAGTCAAATAGAGTCTATTTAAAAAGAAAATTTTAAGGTTAGGTTTATTTTTTTAAAATTTTAGGGTTTTTGACCTTCGGTTATAGGGGTCCCGTATTTGTGTTTTTTTTAGTTATAAATTTGGTTTACGTTTATTTGACCTCGTGTTAATTAATTGTTATCAAGTTGTTTATTTTATTTTTTTAAAAGTTGATAAATCATAATAAATCTTTGTTTCAAATTCATATCATTTGTCCGAGCATCAAACGTTGGTTTCAATTTCACATACTCGTTGGGGGAGTGATAACGGCCCGAGATTCGTACTTCCCGGTTTTATATACGTTATATTTATTCTATTTCCACTCACCAATAAAGACTACGTCATCCGCATAAAACAAATGAGAGATCGTGAAAGAGTCGTTTAGAGAGATACCTTTATATAAACCGGCGTTTAAGACTCTCTTGAACGTGAGGTGAAGAGTTTCCATAATCAAAATAAATAAAAAAGGAGAGATGGGATCACCTTGCTTTAAGCCTTTATGGAACTGGAACTCCAAAGTAGGGCTACCGTTAACGAGCACCGATCCCATGGCGTTATTAAGACAACTACTGATCCAATTACGCCATTTTAAGCCAAAACCAAAAGCCTTTAGGGTCTCATCTAAGTAGTCCCATTTCACAGAATCAAAAGCCTTTTCAAAGTCCACCTTAAAAATCATCCCATTTAGCTTTTTAAACTTACACCAAGATAGAAGCTCATTAAGAATGAAAGGCCCATCAAGAATTTGACGATTAGCAACAAAAGCCGATTGAACATCACTTATGAGATAAGGCAGAACTAGACATAATCTGTTGGCCAAAATTTTTGCTATGATTTTGTAAACGCTCCCAATAAGACTTATAGGACGAAAGTCTTTCACAAATTTGGCATCTTGGATCTTGGGAATAAGGGCTATAAAAGAAGAGTTGCATCCTCTAGGGAAGTGCCCATTCACAAAAAAATCTCTGACAGCTTGAAACACATCATCATCAATTGTTGTCCAATACTTACGGTAAAATTCAAAGGAAAATCCATCTGGCCCAGGTGATTTGTTGGTGCCACAATCCCAAACAGCCCTTTTGACCTCTTCATAAGTAACAGGACGCTCCAAATCTTGAACTTGATCTGAAGATAGGCGAGTTGGAAAAGTGAAGTCAAAGCAGATACTAGGAGCTTGGATAGGCGAAAATTGCTTCTTGAAATGAGTAAAAAATTCATTTTTGACTCTGTGAGGTTCCGAAATCCATTCCCCATTAGCAAGAGTCCCACGAATGGCGAGTTGGGATCTCTTTTTATTCATAATACCATGGAAATATTTGGAGTTTTCATCACCTTCAATGGACCATCGGATTTTGGCTTTTTGAGAAATCTCCATGGCGTTCCTATTATTAAGCTCCTGAAGATCATTAAGAAGCGTGATTCTTTTGATAAGAATCTCATCATTACTCTTTCCTTGATCAATAAGCTTATCAACTTCTGAGAGATTTTGTTGAATGTTGATCTTCCTGTCATTTGACCTTTTGTTAGCTTCTTTCGACCAGGCCTTGATAGCAATCTTGAGAGCTTGCAACTTTTTCTTCAACCGAATTAAACCGTTTGGCTCAACAATATTTAATGACTTCCAGGTAGTTTCCACAAAAGAATTGAAACCCTCCATGGCAAACCAAGAATGGAAAAACCGAAATGGAGAAGGACCATAATCATAATTTGTTTCCCGCATAAGGATAGGACGGTGATCAGAAAGGTGTCGATCCAAACATAGAGCTGAAAGATGTGGAAATAAATCCAAAACACCTTCTGAAATAAGATAACGGTCTAATTTACTCATCTTTGAAGCCGACTTGTGAGCCCATGTAAAAGCATAACCTTCTAGGGGAAGATCAATTAAACATGCCGAAGAAATAAAATTGTTAAAAGCAATAGCCCCTTGCCTATTAAACGTAGAACCAAACCTTTCATGTTCCGAACGAACTTCGTTAAAGTCACCCATAATCACGGTATCACCTTCCCATCTATCAATAATCGTACGAAGATAATCCCATAAATCACGCCTTTCATTCAACTCTTGAGGAGCATAAACGGATATAATAAGAAGCTTAGAAGAGGTTGGAGCCCAAGTGCCCATCAAAGCAACAAAATAATCACAAGTAGAAACTTGCTCTTTAACGAACATGTTAGGATTCCACATACATAAGATACCTCCTGAACAACCGACTGAAGATCCTACAACATGGTCAAACATCTGATTTCCCCACAAATCCTTAATGGTGAGTAAACTAATACTCTCCGCTTTAGTTTCTTGAATAGAGGCAAAATTAATTCTATGCTTCTGACATAACTCCTTAATCCATCTCCGTTTAGCCTTGTTTCCAAGGCCTTGAATATTGAGAGACAGAAAATTCATTTAACAACATCAAAATCTCCTTGTGAATTAATTATTTCCTGAATGTTTTTTTCACAACCTGCCATATTGTAACCCATGGTTTGGCCAACAGTAACCAATTCATCCATTAGATCTAAAATAGATCCACCTACCTTACTTTTCTGAGAGTGAGAGTTCATACTTCGTTGTGATGAAAATCCACGGTTCGAACAACGGTCATTGAGTTTATTTGAGAGAGATTGAACACGTTCAGTAGTATCTTTGATATTTTCTACCACGTTTTTTTCATGATCATTGTTATCTGGAGTAAAACCAGGTGGGAATTTTGGTTCATCGCTGCAAGAGTTACAAACGTTGTTCTTTTGTCCGTCCAATATGCCATAAATGTTGAAAGGGTCTTCTGAGTGTGATTCAACCTCTCCTTTTTTGCAAATGTTGGCGTCTTTGTGAGCAGTGTCGTTTTCTTGCATGAAGCCCGATTCTGATACTCTATCAACATCACTCTCATTATTATCAGCTTTGTTTGCGACATCACCTTCTTGTGATTCCCCATCAGAAGAGAGACCATCTTGGTCATCTTTTTGGAAATTTGGAAACCAAGCATCTAATTCTTTAACGCGAATCCAATAAACTTTGCCTTGAATTATTACTTTCTGCCTTTCATTGATGATCACTTTCATATTAGTTTTTAAACACAAGTGTTTACATGACAAAGATTTTAGATCATCATCTTCCCACTCCACATACTCACCCCATAAAGATGCAATCTTACGAAAAGTGTTAGGAGTCCAAGCTTTGATAGGAAGACCCTCAATGGAAATCCAAACGATCCTTTCATCATTTTCAAATGAGTTGGTCGCTTGAATAAGCTCAGTGAACCAAGAACCAATACCAGAATGATTGAGAAATTTCTCTTTTGCAGTGAGAGAATCAAACTCAAAGAGAACCCACATCCCTCCAAGATATGAAAGCTTGACGTTTTGAAAACCTTCTTTAGAAATAATACAAGGTAGGTTAGGAATAGCAGAAACGTCTTTTGCCCTTCCCATTAGAGACATGCCAAAATCGAACTCCTTAATACAAGTATCATCAAGAACCAAAGCAGGTTTAGTAATTTCAGGAGTTACATGTGATTGACTTCCACGCTTAAGAACAGAAACAAAGGAGTTGTTTGAATTCTCCATATTCGTCTCTTTAGGAGTGGAATGATTAGGACCACGAGGAATGGAAGAGTTGGGTTTTTGTGGCCTTTCAAATCTCACATAGTTTGCGTGTAAATGATATCTTCCAATCCAAATCGTACAAAGGTTCGACACCAAACGCTCTAAATTAATTACCTTTATGAAACGAACAAAGGCAAAGCGTTTACCTGATTTAGATCTCTTAAATGGAATGAAGACATCTACAACCGTACCATAATCGCTACACACTTTCCAAAGGTCGCGCGCGGTGGAATCTTCAGGAAAATTTGTCACAAAAACTGATTTCGAAATCTTCTGTGTTTGATTTTCATTTGAGTTATGGAAATTACGAGGAATAAGTTCCCCAACGATCGATCATGATTAAAAGAAAGAAACGGAAAAACCCTAATCTAAAATAAAAACGTCGAACCAAATAAGAAGGAGGATAAGAGGATCAATAACAGATGGTAAATCACACTTAATCAAAATGATTTGAGTGTGAAAATGGTGATCTCAAAACAGGAAAAGGATTATCGATCGCGAATCAAACCAATAAACCTAATGTCACGTCGAAAACCCAATTACCAATAAGATTAAAGGACTCGAATCAGAAAATAATCTCAATAATCAAATGTTATTCAGTGATTGGTGATCAAAACGGACATAGGATCAACGGATTTTGAAATAAGCAAGGATTTGAAAAATCGGCATGGGTGCTTTTATTTTTGATCGGTGATGTTTGCTAATTCGGATTAAAAAACAATTGGATTGTCTAACATATAACTAGATATTATAACTAATACTTTATAACTAGATTATTTTATGAATGGGTACGGCCTATCATTCAATTGGTGCCTTGTGCGGCTGCTCGTTGCACAACGTGTTTCACCGCCCTCGTCTTTGCGTGAGGTTAATCTGGCACCTAAAGAGGGAGAGGCGATGAATGAGATGATAGACAATGTATAACACATAAACTTAAATGTAACACAAATAAACTATCTATTTATAGGCATGCACCTCCACTTTGCTACACTATAGAGTCTTACATCTATGATCTCTCTGCAATTTTCTACAATATATGCTTGATATAGCATAAACATCTAAACATTTTCTTATATACCTTTCAAAAGTTTGGTAGTTTATAGAGGCACTGGTTATTTAAAATGCAATTAAGTGCCAATGAGATTATTAAGTGACAAAATACACTTGCATTCGAACTTTTTGTCACAAGCTCCACACACCTTCTCCATCACTTACGGAGGAGGATTGATGCATTATGGGTGCAAAGGCGGAGTGTATGGTGATGGAGACGCATGGGTGGGGGCCCTAAGAGTGGCGGGCCCCGACATCCGATCCAACACTCTAGGTAATCATTGCACATAAAAAAAAAAATTATGAAATCATAGAGGGGGGGGGGTGAATTGAATATGTGATGGGAATATGAATTGCTGATTGATGAGGGGAATTGTGAAAACGTTTCTTTATATACTTAAAAGACTTTTGTATTCTTATTAAAACAACCAATCAAGTTTTATACACAACAAATTTATACTTAAATAACAGCAAACAAAGCATATCACCACACTACAATATACAACACAAATCATAGAATGAATGCAAACATAAACTTTAAAAAGCGAAATTAAAGGCACAATATATAAATGTAAAGCGATAAGTAAAAGAAAGTGCAAACCGGACATGATGATTTATAGTGGTTCAGCTATAAAGCTCCTCTTCGCCCCACTCTACTCCTCGAGTACCCAACTCGAGAGTTACTTCATTAAATCAACAAGCTCCTTTAAGGCGAAGAAAACCACACAACGTCGCTTACACTTTATCCGGTACTAAGCTAAATACCAAGTCCTACTTCGAGGTAGAACCAACCTAACGTCGCTTACACTATATCGGGTACTAAGATAAATACATAGTCCTTCTTCGGGTACAACTAAACCCGTTATGTTTTATGGCCCAACATAACAAACTTTGTGTTTTATGGCCTAAACACATAAACCACCTAACATCTAGTTTGTTGTATAATAATTGATACACAAATGTGTATAATGATGATCCAAGACATTATTGTCAATTTGATGTAAAAGCCTAATCTAAAACATCAAGATCACTAAGCATGATGTTGTTGATGAAGATGACAAGTCTTTTGGCTTGTTGTGATAGATCTTCATATATGTAGGTATGTGGTGGATGATGATGGCAAGATCTCTAAGCTTGCTTGAATGAAGGGTCATATAGAATCATGCTTGCAACAAATGAAAGTTAGAAGCATTATGATCAAAGGTTATTGGGGTTTTGATGATATGATTAGTTGTGTTTTTAGATTATAAAAACTTGTTTATAATGATCCTAAATGTGTGTAATAATGTGGAAGAAATGTTGTGAAAAGCTTGGGTGAAAAACTAAGCAAAATGGTGGTATTTATAGAAAACCCAAAACTTGGCCGTCAAGGTGCTACGGATCCAGGGATGGTGGATCCGTCTGCCTATTTAGGTGGATCCGTGGGTCACACGGGCCAATTTTAAAATTGTTAAAAATCTTTTCAAATCTTTTTGCTTAGATCCTTAATGTACTTATAAAATCTGATTAGATTTTGTTCTAGAAAAAAATATCTTGTAAGATTTGTTTCCAAAAATAGTTAAACAAGAATAATTAGTTTTGTCTTTATTCTCTAATTATTTTGTCCTATTATATAATATGGCTAGACATGTTTTGATCTAAGATTGTTTCCTAATATGGAAGATCTTATCTAGTTAAGTTAGTGATTAATTTTGTCCTATTGTCTAATATGATTAATCACATAGTTTATTAAATGGGTTGATCATAATGCAACTTAACAAACATATTCATACCTTTTGTTGAAGCATAAGTAGACTCGAGAGGTCGAGAGGTGTTGATGAATGTATGCATTGATGAGCTGTGATCACGCGTAACTTGCACATTTTACGTTATGTATTACAAGTTACTTGTTTGTCATTATTAAAACCAAAGGACTTGTTTAGTTTAAATATCATAATATATTGTGACTAACAATCGCCCCCCCTTTTTGGATGGATGACAAATATGGTAAAACTTTGATAACATAGTAAAATTATAAGTTACTTGTTTACAATTCCTTCTCCCCTTTTTGTCGAAACAAAAAGGTGTATGCTCCAATCCCTATTGGCGAAAAGGGCATGTCCTTTGGGTGTTTTTAAACTTTGTTCTTCCTCAAAAATGGCGTGCTTGCATATCCCTGTGATGTTTACCTTCAATTGGTCATCTTCTAAGATGAAACATTAAGCTTTCTGCATTGATTGCCCTCGGGGCTCCCCCTAGCTCTTTGCACTCATATGATTATTGACCTTCGTTGCTATTGAATTCATGAATCAAATTTCTTACAAAGACTTATCCGACATTAAAGGTTAGTTTCGTGCAACATAATATATATATATATATATATATATATATATATATATATATATATATATATCGTGAAGTAATAGGAGAAATATATGATAAATGCGTGTATGCTTCTTCTTGACGAATGCTCCCCCTTGTTCGAGGCATCAAGGTATTATCAAAAACCTACAAAAAAATGTTAGTGAGAAACTAGATACCCTGTTGGATGAGTATGTACAACTAAATGTATACAAGATGCACTCTTTAAGTGCTTGTCGGAAGCTCCCCCTTGTTTGGGACACCAAGAAATTGAGTTATGGAAGTGTACTACAAAACAAAGTTAGTAGACAAGCGCACATATACATACTAACGGTGATAGTTATGTATGTAACAAAAAATAGATATATGAGAATAGTAATTTGATCCTAAGGTTTAAGATAATGTTTAGGAGCAAGTAGCATAACTAATAGATAAAGTGCTAAAAGTTAAAAATCAAAAAATTCTGAATTTTGGCTTCTGCTAGGGACGGATCTACCAAAAGCACTGACGGATCCACCATTCTTGGATCCGTTGGTCGCAGAGACCCTCAAGAATAGGCAGAACCCAGTTTTGTAGCCATAATCCAAAGCACTTAACATGTAAACACTTAAATCATGAACAATAGCAAGTAAGGGTCCAAAAAGGATAACATACCAAGTCATAAAGATGTTAAGCATCATGATAGCAAGTGTCAAAAATAATAATCTCACATAGTAAGATAGAAAAATTATTAATTATGATATAAAAAGTACATATAGTAAGAATACATATAGTAACATAAATCATAAGAGAGATCATGATAGCAAAAATACATATAGTAATATACTATCGGAGAACATGATATGCATGTATTAGGTATGAGTACTCTAAATTATGACACATAAAAGTGAAAAATAATATGCACCTAGAAGTAAATGAAAATGATTCCATATAATGGAGAGTGGGAAAGGATGAGCGAGAACGAAAAGGGAAGGTGTTGAGTGAAGGTTGGCAAAATATATCGTTTGCACTAACAATGACATGAGTGATTGGGTTGTACGTGATCCTAGTGATTGAGTTGCATGTGATTGGTTGTCAATATTGACGAAAAAAGGTGGATATGTGAGACGAGGTGGTAGTTCTTTCATAGTGAAAGAAAAATGGAGGACACAATAATGTAGTGACTCAATAACACTTGAAGATTGAATATCTTCTTTATGTTCTTTCACTTGCTAGTAAGTGGAAATAAACTAAAAAGACTCAATTGGGGAAATAAAATGAAAGGATCTCTTGTAATGATTATTAAAAAAGTGTGAAAAGTTCTTGAGGAGATAATTTCTTTGGTATGGAAGTTTGCAAGTGAGGACCAACATTTATTGGTAAGGGTGATGATGTTCTTCAAGTGAAGATTGTGAAGGGATACATTTTGAGTATGATGTTTGTGAGGATTGAAGGTTGTTGAACTAACTATTACTATTAAGAGTAAAGTATAGTTGTTAGGTTTGAGTGTAAATTTAAAGTGTTTCTTGCGAGGTTTGGGTATGTAAAACTAATCATCACTATTAAGAGCGAAGTCTTGTTATAGGGTTTGTGTATGATCGACATACGGGTCAAAGGTTCTTTCACAATCAAGAGTGAAGTATACCTGCAAGGCATTGTGTTAAAGTATTGATGGTTTATAAACTATCTATTACCATCAAGAGTAGATTGTAGCTGTAAGGTTTGAGTGTGCGGTAGACGACGTTCTTGTAAGGTTGACTTAAGGGTTGAAGGTTCTAGTCACGAGGATATTCAAAAGAGTGAAATGTTCTTGTCTTGAGGAGGTTTTGATCCTAAAGGTGATGTTAGGATAAGTGATTAGAGCTTGTTTGGAAACTCTAAATAAGAAGAACTCCATTATTTGTAGCAGATCTACAATCAAACCAGAAAAATGACAGAACAAGACTCTCCTCCACCAACTATAACAGCAATGAAAATCCCTATCATCAAGAAGGGATAATATGATATTTGGAGCATGAGAATGCAACAATATATCTGCCACACAGATCATAACCTATGAGATATAATTGTTGATGGAGATCTCCATGAAAAGGCTGCACCAGCAGGAGAACAATCTGGTCCTCCTGCTTCTAAGACTACCAAACAACTAACAACCAAAAGAAATCAAGAAAGAGTTAAGAGCATCTTGCTTTTAGTAATACCTGATGAATATCTCCTTAAGTTTCATAATGTTCCAGATGCTAAATCTCTCTAGGCTGCAATCAAATCAAGATTTGGAGGAAATGATGAATTCAAAAAGATGCAGAGGAATATTTTAAAACATCAGTTTGAAAACTTTACCACTGCACCAAATGAAAGTCTGGATAAGGCTTATGATAGGTTCCAAAAACTCATAAGTCAATTGGGGGTTCATGCTGCTCCAGTATCAAAGGAAGATATCAACCAAAAGTTCCTAAGAAGTCTTCCTCCTTCATGGAGTCAAATTGATTTGATCATGAGAAATAAGCCGGACATAGACCAGACTGATATTGATGATCTCTACAACAACCTTAGGGTCTATGAAGATGAGATGAAAAGGTCTTTAAGTTCCACATCTAATTCTCAGAACTTGGCTTTTCTTTCTTCTGAGAATACAAGCAGCACAAATGAAGTTAGTACTGCCAGTGGAAATTTTGAAGTTAATACTGCTGGAGGAACTAGTTCCACAAGTCAGGTTTCATCTACTCCAGGTGCTGATGAAGTAGTATGCTCTTTCTTTGCACAACAGACAACGAGTCCTCCACTTGATAATTTGGATTTGCAGCAGATTGATCAAGATGACTCAGAAGAATTGGATATTAGATGGCAAGTATCCATGTTGACTGTTAGGGTGTACAGATTCATTCACAAGACATGAAGGAACTTGGATTTCAAAGGAAAACAACTTGTTACCTTTGATAAGTCAAATGTTGAATGCTACAACTGTCACAGAAAAAGGCATTTTGCTAAGGAATGCAAATCAGGAAGGAACCAAGGGAAAAGATCTTATGGTGATAATGGCAGAATGAATGCAACAATAAATGAACCATCATCACAAGCACTGATGGCTCAAGATGGTCTAGGAGGCTATGACTGGAGCAATGATTTTGATAAACTAGTTAATTATGCTTTAATGGCCATCTCCTCCTCAAGCTCATCAAGTTCTTCTGATAATGAGGTACAAAACTATTCTAAACAATGTCTTGAATCTTTTAAAACTCTTCAAAAGAAATTTGATAGTGAATGAGAAAAACATAGCAGAGCCAGACTAGAAATTCAAGGTTATGAGTTAGCCTTAGAATCTCTAGAATCTAGAATTCTTGGACATGAAAAGAATGAACTGGCTTGGGGTGAAAAATATGAGTTTCAAAACTATGAGCTTAAGTGCAGAGAAGTAAAAATCAACAACCTTAAAATGGAACTAGAAAAAGTTGTTAAGGAAAGAGATGAGTTGAAAGTTAAGATAGAAAAATGGGAAGAATCATCAAAGGGTCTTAATAAATTACTCAACAGTCAAATGAGTGCTAAAGAAAAAAATGGTTTAGGATATGGCACACAAATAGGATAAATGAAGTACCAAGTCTAAACTGAGATAGTGAGATTAGTGTGATTATTTTTTATGTCAGATCAAGTGATAAAGAGATCACACCATTAAATGATAGGTTCTACAAAGCAGATGGGTATCATGTTGTTCCCCCTCATATAACAAGGAACTTCCTAACCCCAAGAGCTGACATATCATTTGCAGGTTTAGATGAATATGCCATTAGGAAGAAAATAATTGAGTCAAAAACAACTGAGCCAAGAGATGATACTAGTGAATCTAAAACTAGTGAGACTGTAGGTAAAACAAATAAAGTTGAAAAATCTAAAACAAAGATTAACAGAGATAAAGTTATCATTGAGGATTGGAACTCAGATGATGAGGATGATGTGTCTGAAGTAAACACAGTTAGTCCTGTTAAGACTAATGAGACTCAAACAGTTAAAACTCAAGTTGATAAAATTGGTCAAATTTCTCAGAAAGAAGGAATTGGATTTAAGAAAATAAAAGCTTGATTTGTCTGTAAGAGTACTGACCATTTGATCAAAGATTGTGATTTTTATGCCAAAAAGAGTCCAGAACCTAAGCTGAAAACTATGGTCAATACTGGTCAAAGGGTGGTCAAACCAGTATGGGATAATGCTAAAAGGGTAAATCACCAAAAATTTTCAAATAAATTGAAATACCCTCAAGCAAGAAGGACTTTTGTCCCATCAGGAGTACTAACCAGGACAGGTTTGGTTAATCCTGTTAGGCCAAATGGGAAAAGAGCAGTACATACTATTAGTACTGCTAGGCCTGTTAGTACTGTTAGGCCATTTGCCCGAAAAATAGCACAAACTGGTAGTGCTATTAGACCAATTTACCCAAGAATGGACAATGTAAGACCAAGAGCCTCATATTCACCAATCAAGAGGTCTTACTACACAAGACCAGCTGTTAGACCCAAAGACTTAAAACAAGATGTTAAAACTTCTGGGGTTAAAAATATGACTACTGCTGGGACAAGAGCAGTAGTTAATACTGATAAGGGTAAGTGGGATAATGCTCTTAAGAAGTCAAGATGGGTGTGGAGGCCTAAGGGAAATTACATGGATCATGAGTCCAAAGAAAAAGGATCTTTCATACTCAAGAAGTTTGAGTATGTTGACCCAAAAAACAGGATCATGCAGTGGTGGATATGATGTTCTC
The DNA here is from genome assembly GCA_026074375.1 of Tanacetum coccineum. Taxonomy (NCBI): domain Eukaryota; kingdom Viridiplantae; phylum Streptophyta; class Magnoliopsida; order Asterales; family Asteraceae; genus Tanacetum; species Tanacetum coccineum. The sequence goes on from BQNB010095595.1 coordinate 15,889, forward strand.
CTGCCAATCGACTGCGCAATCAAAGCTTATCATTCATAGTATGAAGATTACATAGAGCTTTGTGCATTTGGAAGTGATCCACAAAGGAGGTAAAATACACGGGTAAAGGTCAAAATCAGAACTTGCTAATTTAGACTTTGATTATTTCTATTTTGTAGCTAAACTTAAGTTAACCTTTTTCTCTGTCTCACAAATGTGTCGCTCAAGAAAAATAGTGTCCTCTTTACTACACTGAATGCCTCTATTCTGTCTCCTAGCTTAATCTTCTACGTCAAATCAATTTTGTACTTTAGAGATCCTAACAATATATGTGCGGTTGCGTACAGTTTGGATTTAAAGAACATTGTTCCTTTTGGAGGTATAACTTGTTTATATGCAAATGCAACAACATATGAGTCTAAATTGTGGCACATGAGATTAGGACATGTGAATTTCTCACAAATATAAACAAACATGTTAAGGAACACCTAAGTTAGAGACACCTACCTTCCAAAGTTTTATAATATAAGACCACACTTGTGTTGCTGCAAGAAGGGTAACACATAAGGCCTCAGTAAGGCCAAGTTAGCAAGAACCATCAAAATCCCCTTAGAATTACTTGTTCATATGTGACTTATTGACCTGTCTCAGTAGAAGAGTATTAATAAGAAAAAGTTACTAGTTTGTTTGTGACTGATGACTATCAGCAGATTTAGTTGGGTATTTTTTCCTTAGCTACTAAGGATGAAACAAATGAGATCCTTTATAAATTTATCAACAGGCTTAGAAACAATTGAACAAAAGTTTACAACATCAATTAAAAGTGATCATTGGGACAGAATTTAAGACACGCATGCTATGAATGAATTCATGCTAAGAAAGGGATAAAAAAGGAGTTTATGTAGCTAGAACTCCACAGCAAAATGGTGTTGCAGACCAGAAAAAATAGGACCCTAATTGAGCTGTTATAACTATGCAGCAACTCTCTGTTTACCCTATCCCATTTTGGGCAGAGGCAGTAAACACTGCTGTGCTATGTGCGCGTTGAATACGGGTATTAGTGACCATACTCAAATATAGACACCTTATGAACTATTAATAGTAAACTCCTAGTATTAGTTTTACATGAGACCGTTGGGTGCCCCTTAACCATTTTGAACACCTTCGATCCATTGAGGCAAATTTCGATCTGGGAACATCAGATGAAGGATATTACTTGATACTCCTACTACTAGTAAGGCTTTTAAAGTAATACAACAAAAGAACCAAAAGCACAGTTGACAGAGAACATGCACATTGATTCCTTGAAGATCAACCTAATGTGGCAGGAAGTGGTCCTGATTGGATGTTTGATCTTGATTTTCTAACAAATACAATGAACTATATCCCTGTTAGTGTAGAAAATCAAGTTAATGTGGATGCAGGTACACAAGAACATTATGTTGCAGGTTCCTCAGAAAAAGATAAAGAACCTACTCAGGAATACATACTGCTTCCACTACACCCTCATAGGCCAAGGATTTCAGTAGAAGATGTTGTTCAAGCTGCACAAGAAAAACCTTCTGAAAATTCTCCTAAAGACAATGATGTACAAGATTCAGAAGATGTTGCTGAAAAAGAAGAACAACATACGTTGACAGAAGCTGAACAAGCCTTGAAAGATGATCTTGAGAGGATGATTGCTCAAGAAATTGCTGCTAAAGCTATAGATGATGCTACAAGACAAGCCTTTGAAGAAGAAAAGAAGAGGGCAGCTCAGGCTACCAGTATTAACAAACTTAATATTGGTAGGCCATCTGTTAGTACTTCCAATTCACCATTGGTTAGTACTGCTAACACACCATATGCTAGTGCTGCTAGTACTCCCACTGGTGCAAATACTGGTGGATCATCATTTGTCTATCTTGGAGGACAAATACCTATTGATGCATCTACTCTCCCTAATGTTGATTTACCTATTGATCCTAATATGCCTGACTTAGAAGATGATTCTAATGTATTTCCAAATGATGGCATATTCAGTGGAGCCTATGATGATGAAGATGTGGGTGCAAAGGCTGATTTCAACAATATGGATAACACCATTGATGTCAGTCCTATTCCCACACTCAGAGTTCATAAGGTCACACTAAAGGGCAAATTCTAGGAGGATCTAAATCAGGCAGTTCAAACAAGAGGAAAGAACCAAAAGGCATCTTTCATATACAAGCATTGGTAAGATTACATCTATACTCAGAACAGAACAAATCATAAAGGAACCATCAGAAACATGTCTTTATGCATGTTTTCTCTCTCCCAAGAGAAACCGCAAGACGATATTACAAGCCATAGAGGATTGAAAGCTAGGTTGAAGCAGCGTGCAAGAGGAATTGTCTCCAGTTCAAATTATCAGACGGTTTGATGGCCGATGTTGATTTGAGCCAATTGGGAACACAAAGTGCGGGTCCCTTCAGGATAAAGGGATGCAGAGGAGTCTACTTGTGAAAAACAAAAGCAAGGCGTTTGTAGTCACAAGGGTTAGACAGAGGGAAAGTATAGACTAAGATGAAGTTTTTGCACCTGACTTGCGAGGATTGAGGCAATATCTCATGTTGTTTTTAGCTATTCTTCTGCACTCATTCATGGATTTCTGTCTACCAATAACGCTTAAGAGTGCATTTCTTTATGGCACTATTGAAGAGGAGGTATATGTTCATCAACCTCTAGGCTTTGTTGACCTTTCTTATCCAAACAAAGTTTATAAGGTAATCAAAGCTCTTTATGGTCTACACATCAAGCTCCTAGAGCTTGGAATGGAGACAGCGCTTTCATTCCTTCTTGCTAAAAATGATTTTAGAGAGGTACAATAGACAAAACATTGTTTATCAAGAAGAACAAGAGTGACATTATGTTAGTCAAGTGTAGGTGTCGCTGAATCATTTTTGTCTCTACTAACGCAGTCCTATGATGGGGTTTACTGAGTTTGCGATTGTATAGCACAAAAAGAGTCCAGATGAGCACTAATAAACTACAGGGTGAGCTCACATTCTTTTTGGGATTACAGGTGAAACAACAACCTGATGGAATCTTTATTAGTCAAGACAAGTATGTAGCTGACATCCTTAAGAAGTTTGATTTTTGTTCCATCAAAACAGCTACTACTCCTATTGAGTCAAATAAGCCCCTGGTCAAAGATGAAGATGGTGTAGATGTAGATGTGCATGTCTACAGGTCTATGATTGGTTCCCTGATGTATTTGACTGCATCAAGGCCAGACATCATGTTTGTTGTCTGTGCCTGTGCTAGGTTTCAAGTCACTCCAAAAGCTTCACACTTAAATGCAGTAAAAAGGATTTTTAGGTACCTCAAACATCAACCCAAACTAGGGTTATGGTATCCTAGGGATTCTCCTTTTGAACTAGAAGCTTTCTTAGACAGTGATTATGGAGGCGCCAGCCTTGACAGGAAATCAACAACAGGTGGTTGTCAATTTCTTGGTAGAAGATTGATATCTTGGCAATGCAAGAAGCAGACGATTGTGGCAAATTCTACTACTGAGGCGGAATATGTTGCAGCTGCTAACTGTTGTGGGCAAGTACTATGGATACATAATCAGATGATGGATTATGGCTTTAATTTCGATGAACACTAAAATCCATATTGACAATGAGAGTACCACATGTATAAGTCAAGAACCCTGTCTATCATTCAAGGACAAACGCACATTGAGAAATCGAGCATCACTTCATAAGGATTGTATAAGAAAAGATTGAGTAGAAGCTATCAAGATTTTCACTACTGAAGCAATGTAGATAGACTTACTCACCAAAGGATTTGATGTCACAAGATTTAAATTTTTGGTGGTTAGCATTGGGATGTTAAACTTGTAGCTACATGTGAGGGGAGGTTCAACTGTAAAGTTTGTACTTGTAGTTAGTTTCTTGTAGTTGGAATTAATACTGCTAAGGTATTAATCCTCGTAGTTAGGATTGTATAGTTTTGGTTTAAAACTGCCAGCCAACACTAATACTGCCCGGCTGGTTAGTGCTGCTCAAAAAGCATTTAACTATGGTGTTGATGATTGGATTGGGTCAAAGATGCAGTTTGGATTGGATTTGAGGGTACTACATGGAAACTAACAAGTTAGTACTGTCAGGCAAAGTTGGTGCTGCCAGGCATAAAAGTTGGTGCTGCCAGGCAAAAGTTTATGCTACTTGTTACCGTTACTACTGTTGGTGAGCATACCAGATTATCATTAATTAATTCTAACCGTTGAGATATTTCCGCCAACACTTGCTTATAGGGGTCTATGACTTGAATTTTTTTGATTTTTTCTTCTATAATACTCTTTCTTTAAGATGCGAAGACACAAGTATATTCAGTCGATGTATATCAAACCCTAATCAAATCTCTATTACAAATCTCATACCGTTTACCCAATCACTCATACTCTCCCAATCGATCATATCCCACATCTTAATCCATCTATTACAAGTTTCTATGGTGAATTTGGAGTTTGTCGATCAACGTAACATGGTTGCGTGCTTAGAGAAGACAGAGGGAAACTCTGATTTTCATGAGATAGTTGACTTTCTTGCTCCATTTGAGATTTATCTTGGCTCTCACTGTAAGTCCACCTATCTATACTTCCTACATTGAACAGTTTTAGAACACCGCTAGTTCCCAAACAGTCAATGATGTGAAGCAAATTAATGCTACTGTTGATAGCAAGGCAGTAGTATAATAAGGCATAATAAGAAGTTCACTCTTCTTTTTAAATGATGTTGAGGTACTGCTTAGCCATAACAAATGACCGCTATTTTTCCAAAACCTTGCATTGATGAATATGAGGGCTGATTTTAATAAACTAACGTGTTCAAAAGCGAGCTCTTTTCATCTCCTCAATGGAAAGTTTCTGATACATAGCTATTTTACATTGTTTATGCTCAAAATCTACCAGCTGGCAATGAGTTTTCTATAATATTGTTCAGCTGCTATATGTGTGGCCACTAATCAAAAGTTTAACTTTCTAACTTATTTTATGATGGTATGTTAAAGGAACTTGGATAATAACAAAAAGAAATTTATTATGTATCCAAGGTTTTTAATGGTTCTAAATAATCAAATTGAGCTTGGTAAGCCTTTTAATGATGTTTATCTTACACCAGCTCACAATCTGAAAGTTTTCACAAATATGTCTTGGAAAGGACTAAAAATTTCAGGAAAATAACACCTTTGTTTCCCACCATTTAACACATGCACGCTAGAGGGTGAAGTTTCAAGGAGACCCTGAACCTCAACCCACAACCCTCCTACTCAACTAGTACAGAAAACCTACCCCTAAAACATCATCTAGCATGCCACTACCCAAGACTCTAGAAACTCTTAGAAGGGAACTAATCGGAATGAAAGAGGTCAGGTTCGAGCCCTCATAGATAGTCCTCTTATCAGGGACACACATCTGACAAGCTAGGGAGCCCTGTACCTACAGGAATTATCTGTTCTTTAGTGTACTAACTTGTTCACAAGTTCTTGGCTTGACTGTCTATAAGGCTGCACAGCTGCAGAGATCAGTGCATTGAAATCTAGAATAAGAAGTTGGCAAAGAAGTGAAGCCAAGCATCTCACATCGCACAAGGCATGGTTAAAGAAGTATAAACAGATTATTACATATGCAAGAGATTTGGAAAGAAGAGTCTATATCCAAACAGGGGAGGAAAAAGTCCAAACCTGAATCAACTTTGAATGGACAGTACTGTCTTCTAGATGATCAGATGCTGATATCGGTAGAGAGTACCTCTGGAAACTGAGGAATTTGTGGATAGAGGGAGGCAAGAGGGAAACTGAGGAGGTTAAGTTGACTGATGATACAAAAGTTGTTGAAGACAAGGGCAGTGGTGATAAAGGAGGAAATGCTGAAGAACTATAGTTAGTACGGCGTAGGCGCGCTATTTTGAGAAATAGAAAGATTGGTCCCTGTGGTTTTATGAAAGGGCTATTGGGCTAAGGGCTTGGGCTTTTGGATCTGGGTGAGGCCCATTTAGGGTTTTGAGGCCCATTAAGAGTTTAGGGGTTATTTTTTAACTTTTCTGAAAGTTGAGGGGTTATTTTGAAACACTTTGGGTCTTGTTGACTTTTGTTGACCAAGATTGATTGGAGTTGACTGTAGATTTGACTTTTTCTGGCTTTGGCTTTCGGCTTTTGTTCACTCTTCCGTTCTCGTGTCCGTGCTCGCCCATTTTTGACGGTTTTCTTGTGATTTTTGATATATCCGTTCCTGCACACACAAAACACAAATACAAACATATTGTTGCCATTTTTGGTCTGTTTTGGGTTTATTTGGGCTATTTTAAGCATAAATGGATATTTGTATTTTACACTTATCAACTACATTTTAAGTTTATATGATGAAGTTCAAGCTAAGATGGATGCTAGTAAAGAGTTAGCTGCTAGACTACAAATGGAAAAGAGAGAAAGATGTACACAATAGAAGAAAGGTCAAAGCTATTAGCAGAATTTTTTGAAAGGAGGAAGAAGTTACTTGCTGAAGAAAGAGCTGTTGCTGTTAGAAACAAACCTCCAACAAGAACACAACTGAGGAGTCTAATGATGACCTATCTTAAACATACAGGTAAATATAGATATAATTAGTTGAACAAAAAGACATTTTAAGAGATTCAGGCCCTATACATCTAGGAACAAGAAAGAGATGCAGATTTTGTGCCTATTGGGTCTGAGAGAGATGAAAAGATGATTGATAAGATGAACAAGAAAGCAGCTGGTATGGATGAGGAAGAGGTTCCTGAAGAACCTAACAGTACTGAAGTTGAAGTTAAGCAAGAAGGTACTAAAAAGAGAAAACTTGGCACAAAGAAAAAATATGAAGTCAAGGAAAAGAAGATTTAGACAAGGCACTTCCAATGGTGATAAAACTGATAGTGATATTAAGAAAGAGAATGATGAGATGAGATTATGCCTAACAATAAATTTTGATGAGGGCAAGGAGGTGGATTATGAAATACTTGACAAGAAGTATCCTATCATAGAATGGAAATATGAGTATCATGAAATTAAACCACAGTTTGATGAAACTAAAGATTTAGAAGAGATTAATATAAATGTGGTGATTATAAGTAATAGACAAAGGAGATACTTTAGTACTCTGATGAGAGTGCTTTCCATATTTGATAGAGAAGATTTGTGTACTGTATATCAACTTGTGATGAACAGATATCAAGATGAGACACCTGAAGGTATTGACATAGTACTTTGCGGAGACTTAATGATAATGTTCAATCCAACTGATGAAGATGAGTTTTGGAACTCACAGCAGAATTGGAATGTAGTAAGTTGGAAGTTACATTGTTCATCAGGGGTACATATTTTAATGACTGATGCAGGATTAGTCATTCATATGCTTGTTGAAAAGAAGTATCATTTGAGAAAGAAAGTGCTGTTACAGATGCTAGAATTGAAGTTGGAATCTGAAGAAGACAATACTATGGCATTGGAATTGATTAGATTTGTCAAGAAGCTGATTGCAGAGTTGGAACCTGAAAACTCTGATGGAGATGGGAAGGATCTTTGAGTGTTGGTTTCAAAACCACACAACAAATGGTCATCAGTTCACCATGTCTAACAGACATCAAGAACTGGCTAGTCCAGAAGCAAACGACTTTTGGTAAAGACTTCTCAAATCCGTTTACAGCTGATAGTTTGCTAAAAACTATATGGTTCTCAACTCACCATGCTTCACAGTAAAGAGTTGGCTAGTCCAAAGCAAACGGCTCTTGGTAAAGACATCTCAAATCCGTTGATAGTTGGTAGTTTACTAAAAACTATATGGTTATCAGTGCACCATGTTATAGCAATGAAGCATTGGCTATTCCAGAGCAAACGGCTACTGGTAAAGAAATATCAAATCCGTTTATGGCTGGTAGTTTGCCAAAAACTACATAGCCAACTTAGTTGGTATTTTTGCTGTGTTGCTGAAAAGACTGGAAGTTAATCAAAGTTGAAGTTTAAAAGGTTGTAAAGTGTTTGGATACATCCTCCTGGTGTTCAAGAAGCTCAAGATGAAGAAACATAAAGGTTGACAAGTAAACATCATGTTTAGGGGAGGATTGTTGGGTTTTAGAAGACTTTACAACTTACTGCTGTTGGTTCAACATTGGTGCTTCTAGTGAAGACTTAGTGCTGCTGAGAAAGATTGAAGAAAATAGTCTAAGTCTTTAGTACTGTTAATATTTAGTACTGCCAGTACATTGTTAGTATTGTTAGTATAGTTAGTGTTGTTAATAGTAAGTTAGTGCTGCTAGCATATAATAGTTAGTGCTGTTAGGGGATATGCATGAGTTAAATTAGGAATATATATGCATTATCTTCTCACGCGTTTTGTAAGCCCATTAGGGTTTTCCTTGGTGTATAAAAAGAACCCTATGCATAGTCAATAGATATAGATCAATAGAGATCAATTAGTAGTTATAGCTTGTAACCTAGTATGATTCAAGTTATAATATAAAGTGTGTGTTTGATAGAAGATCTCTTGTGTTTTCTTAATACTGTTCTTTTTAGCATTGTTGATTAGTTTTCGCATAATCAATAGTGTTTAATCAGTGTTTCATTATTGTTGCTTTGGATTTATCTAAAGTAACAAACCCTTTGCAAGCTAAAGGTTCAAGATCTATTCAGTAAGGGATCCAACACTTATATACTTCTGTGCACGCGCGTGGCTTTTATATAAATCTTACATAAGACATAATATTCCGTTTATATAAATCTTACGCACGAGGGTTGGGTCGACTCTCAAAAACACTAAAATCTCTAGTATGTTAACCGAATGGGGGTATGAATACTCGGAGTCACGCCGTGAGAAAGAACAGTCCCGCAATAAGAGGCGCGAAAGAATATCAAAACGGGATATTGGAGAGAGTCCATTTGAACGCAGGTTAATAAGTAATGGGCCATTTATACTCATGTTCAATCCGATCCAATCCAATCCACATACTTTGAACATTAATTCCAAAAAAAAACTCATAACAATTATCGCCTATACGCCATTATATATGTACATAAAAAAAACCCTAGCTCGGTCGATAACTAATAAGTATTAAGATCATGGGTGGCCGTCGTCGATTGCCGGAAGTTCCAACTGGCATAATATTGTTCAACATACTACCTAGGCTGCCCGCAAGAGCAGTGCTCCGTTTTAAGTGTGTTTCCAAACAATGGTATTCGTTTCTAAAGACAAAGATGTTTTTCGACATGCATACTTACCATGCAACTACTACCAATGACCGTAACAATCTGTTGGTCTTTTCAAACGAAACATCAAAAGCTAAGTTTAGCACCATCGACTGTGAAGGAGATATGATTTTGCTAGCTGGCGCACTGTGCCGTTTAAAGTGAATCGTAAGCAGATGTCGATTTTAACTTCTGTTCATGGATTGCTATGTGTAGGCATAAAGAAACCTACAGTTTATGAATTCGTGTATTACTTTAGTCTAGTTTTATGGAATCATTTTACGCGTGAGTTTAAGAATGTGTCTAGAACTGGTGCTCGAGTTGAATGCTACGCGCAAAATGGAAGAGTAATGGCATTGTATTATGGTCATAGTAATGATGACTATAGGCTTCTAAATGTAACAAACTCTTGCAATGTTTATATATACTCGTTGAAATCTGACTCGTGGAGAAAAGTTGAATCAACGGTTAACTCTCAACTTATTTCGGACTGTAAATTGGATTGGTCGATACCAAGTGTTTTGTTCGATAAGAATCTTTATTTCTTGGTGCAATATCAATTAGAGGGAAAGATATGGATTATAAAGTTTGACACTACGACAGAAGAGTTTATAAAGATGTCAAGTCTACCTTTTGGAAATCGAATGACAGAGTATGTGAGATTTGTGGTTCATAAGGGATGCTTATACTTGTGCCCTAAGTATGGAGTTAGGAAAAAGGATAAGTGGCGCATCGAGTTGT
>BQNB010095596.1:0-25829 GCA_026074375.1 Tanacetum coccineum
GTTTTAAAACTTTGCTTTCAAAATACTTAGATTCGAGTAGTATGTTTAACCAACCAACAATATGAATCAACCAAGTAAATATCTAAACTAATAGTAAATAACAATCATAACAATATAAAGAGATAAGAGAAGGAACAATCAAACCAAGACACCAAGATTTATAGTGGTTCAGCTACAAAGCTCTTCTTCGTCCTACTCCGCTCCTCAAGTATCCTACTCGAGATTTCACTATGTCAACAAGCTTCCTTCAGGCGGAGAAAACTGTTTACACGTCGTTTACGTTATTTTCTGACACTAAGCTAAATGTCGAGTCTTAATCTTAGCTTGAACCAATCTACCACTTCATAATCATTACACGATCACTAGATCTACACTATCGGATTTACACAATAACCGAATCACACAAATACACAAGATAATTACAATAGAGATTTGATACTTAGAAAAAAAGAGGATAGATCACTAATCAACACTTCATTTCTTGGCGAATACGAGTGTTCTTCTCTTGTACTTGAATGAGAGGAAAGAGATGAGAAGAAAAAATTAGATCATGTGAAACAAGATCAAGAGATGTTAGTGATCAAGATATATAGTGGGAGAAAGAACGTTTTTAAAGAGAGAAGAAGTGTGAGAAAATTCGTGCAAAGAGGTCAGATTTTCTCCAAGGAATGGAGCAGTATTTATAGGCAGGAAAATCCAACGGTTACTAGCGGCGGTCTTAGATATATAAGCGGGCCGCCAGGCCTATATGGGAGCCACCAGTAGACTACGCTCCCTTTTTTGTCTTTTTGTGGGAAAGATTGTATCTGGTATAGAAGCTTCTGTTTTGGGGGAAAATTTGAATTTCAAATTTTAAGTTTTTATTAAAACTTTTCTTTTAATTAGAAAATATATTATATAATTAATTTTGTGAAATTATTTTGTAAAAATGTAATAGATAAGAGAAAAATATTTTCTTAATCACTAATCATGCTTAATGATTTGTTTGTTCATACCTTAAGTCATTACTAATCTTAGAAATGGAATTTTACGATTAATAATTTGTAAACGTTTAATTTTATCATAAATGTTTTTACATTTTGTTATTATCAAAACGTTGAGAGGTCGAAAAATATAAATAACGTTTTTAGACATTATTTGTATTAACAATCTCCCCCTTTTTGATGATGACAAAATATAAATTCATTTTGTATAAAATTAATAGTTACACATTATTAATGAGTTTTGTTCCATTTCTCCCACTTTTTGTCAAATTCAAAAAGAATGATCGTCGAGTAGTTGTAGGAAGAAAGAAATCGACGATATCAAGACTTCCCTTTGATGTACGCTCCCCCTCGTTCGGGGCACCAAAGGATCAATCTTACAAAAATTGTTTGCTACAAAACAAAGTTAGAAATACAAGTGCAAGACAAATATATTTTAAGCAACACATTAGATTTAAGTCACCCAAAAGAGAGTTTCATTCAACAATCAAGAAACTAATACAATAGCAAATGCAACTAATACATTCATACAACATAAGATAAAAATAGAACTAATACAAGATAATTAATCCATAAGACATACTGTTAGGTGTTGTTTATCTTGAATCATACATAATCAACCATGAAAGCTTGGAGAGAATAGTAGAGGATGGCAAGTATTCAAATTTTAAATGTTATAAAATAGAGAGAAAAAGGAAAAGTTTATTACAAGGCATCACCTTCTAATGATGATTAGAAGGGGTATTTATAGGAGAAGGAAGGAAGCTTCCCTTCCTTTATTTTTCCAATGTTTCACATCAAGTCCCTATTCTTTGGCAATTATGCTATTTATTACTTTTAGCATAATATACCTTATTACAAACTACTTTATTCTAAACAAAATAAAGACTAAAACTAAATCACATAATTGACACTTTTTATGAACCTAACAATCTCCCCCTAAGGGTCGATTATTCTGGCCGTTCTCTTCGTGGTCCAAATGGTCTTCCATTCACATACATCTCCCATCTTCTCATATGATTTTGATACTTCAATCTTACCTCAATCTCCTCTTCAAACAATTTTAGATACTCAACTTCTTCATTGGTGATATCTCTTTAAATATATCCATACTTAACATCATTATTGTAATTCCTTAATCCTTCTAATACTCTGTTTAGCATTGCATCACAAAACTTATGAATCTCTGAATGTCTCATCACCCTTTTCTATTTCTTGCTATTCTTGTATATGATTCCATGCACGGGCTCATAGATGATGGAGAACATTTTGTGTTTTTCAACTCCTGGGAAAGATATTGTTGGTGTAGTAAGATTAACTTTCTGTTGATAACTTTCAATTCCAAGTTAAAAATCATGCACTCTTTCCCATAACACTGAACTTCTGATGAATACTGATAAAGACCATAGTAACCCTGTTTCTGCATAGTCAGGAACCTTGCCATTCATAATCAGCAAATACATGTCCTCAATATCATTCTTATTGAGATTCTTGTAATCAGGCTCGATAATCGACACAATGCACTCATTAGCTCTTCTTGCAACTATCTCTGTGATAAACTTGTGTTCATGACCTAATTCCCAGTACGTCTTGATAACTTGAATGATCTTTGAGTTCGAATAAAACACTTCCTTTGGGTTTCCAAGCTCTTCTGTTTCCTTATGTAGAAGATCTTTGCATGAGGATTCTTCCAATGTTCAACACCATATCGAGCATAAGGATTAAATTTCTTAACACACTTATTCACCCATCTGGAAGTTCGTTATTCGATATCATTATTAAAGATAATTGCAGGAAACTTATGAAGTGACAATATTATCTTCTTAGGCCCTGAACTTCCTTTCTTCAGATACAAAAGGTCTTGATTTATAAGAGATAGTGGTGGAGCTTCAGGATTATCTTTGAACAAACTTTGAACTTAGTGGTGTGGGTCTTTCGTGGATGCAGTGAAGCAAGTAATTTCCTTTATACTTTCCAAAATACAATGTAACTTTTCAAGAAATTCTTCATATGATTAATTGATATTAATGCATCATCTCCTGAAGTACATCTTCGTATCAAAAACATTCTCATCAAACCATTTTCATTTTAATTTTGATATATCAATTATAATTGATACTTTTTCATAATATCTTTGTGACATTTGCTTTGTTGGTTTTTCTCATCATTCTGAAAGCATAAAGGACTCAGTTCTAAAAAAAACATAATCGTCTTCTTGCATCTTGCATTTTCTGAAAGTTGATGGAACTTGTTCATATTCATTGGGACCTGTCCAGACGTGATTCTCCGAACACATTTTGCTTCACTACTCAGAAGTTTCTTTTGCGATTTGTACGATTTCTCCCACCCAGGGATGAGCATCATCATGAGGATCGTCCTGATCTCTTGGGCGAACGGCAAAAGTTCTACATGTAGTTTGTTGTACCTGAAGACTGGTATGTGTTTAATTACACATACCTTTTACCTTTAAAAACGAGCTAAAATAACCAAAAACGGACTTAAAATGCCAAATGCACGCTTTGCGTTTTGCCTAATTGTATTGTTTTGCTAGGTAGGATAAATAAAGGAAAAGGACGCAAAAAAAAGGGAAGAGCCATATCGACAAAAAACCCGGTAATCGGAATGGAAAAGCAAGGAAAAAGTCAAGTCAAAAGGTCCAAAAAAATATAAAGTTTAGGGACTAAAAACTAGCCATTCCCTAAAAACCTTATTATCTTATAAGAAAGGAAAAAGGGAGAAAAATGATTGGCAAAGGGTGTGCAAACTGCCATTCTTGCAAGTTATTACACTCAAGGACTAAATAATGTTTCAAGGTCCTTAAGTGTTAACCCTATGGACGAAAATTAGCAAAGGTGCAATACTAAACTATTGGGGACTTGTTCTTGCCAAGTCCCAAAAAAGATTATATAACAAAAGGAAGATGGATCAAAAGGTAGTTAGTGTATAAACACCTTAGGGCTTAGGTTGCAAAACACACAAATTTTCCTTTTATACATTTTAGAAGCTACTGTAACATCCCTGTAACTTTGTATTTCCCGCATATTTTCCCAAAACCATAACACATTGTCATTTTCGGCCTCGGTTTGATCCCTCCATAACCAAGCCTAAACCAATCAAAATCCCCTAACCCCTCCAAACCCACACATGGATTGACATGTTGGCAATCCATACTCACACAACAAACCTTCATATATGGGTCTTATTATTACTCGACTTGGGAAGGACCAAGGTTAAGGTGTAAATTGAAGTGGACAGGATACATTTGGCATTGCTCTTCTACTATGACAAACAAACTACTTTATGTGAGTTCAAAGGAACACAAGAGGACAGACAAAGAAGACAATGGAAAGACTTAGTCGTTTTCTATTTTAAGGGCATATGTAACAGCCTTTAGAGAATATTGTTTGTAAGTAGTTTTTTTTTTCTTTTTTTAAGTTTGAAAGTATGTTTAAAAAAGGTTAGTAGCTTTTTAGTTGTTGTATTTCAGTTTAAAGTAATTTGTATTCAAAATTCCCTTTTGATGAATTGAGTTAAGTTTGTGTTTGATTTTTGATTGTGTTAAAAAAGCTTTCTTACCTATTAATTTAACCTATATTTGCAATTCTGTTGTTTTTAAAACACTTTAAAGAAAACTTAAGAAAAAGAGCAAGTGTTACTGTTGGATTGAAAAGCTAAGGAAGAATAGGCTATAATGGATGGCTTGTTGGGTTTATGGCTTAGTTTAGCTTAATTATAAGCTGGGTAGGTTTAGAGCTTGTTTAAGTCTTCACACAAAATCCTTTTTGTGAAAAGGATTTAAAGGTTCATTCTTTAAATTTTGCTTAACTACTGTAGCAATAAGTATTTTAAGGACTTAGTGTTAGCTTATTGCTGTTATTTAACCTTTTAATGTGTATTCATGCTTGTATTATTTTTTCTTTATTACATATATATTGCAATATTGTTTAAAAACTGCCATATTAAGCTTCTTTTTCGTCACTAGCTTATTTCATAACTTAAGTGCTTTTTTGATTTATCTTTTTGCTTTTTATTGTTCATTAGTTAGAGTATCATAATTGCTTTCAAAACATCAGTCAAATACAGTATTCATTAAGTTTTTTAAAAACTATCTTTGAAACTTAAAAGGGGGTGTTTGGGTGAACTAAGAAAACGGGTCAAAAAGGGTTTGACCATGGGTTGAGGTAGTTTGGTGAGTTTTAGCTTAATCTTGTAAGCTCATTTACACTGTTTTCAAAAGTTTTAAAGGTTCAAATTGGTTTTTCAAGTTTTTAAATCCATTTACAAAACTGTGAGCATTTTTTGAAATCCACAAGTGCTTATATCCATAAGCATTTGAATTTTAAGTTTGAGGTTCAAAAAGAATGTATTTTTGTGTGTATTAAACAAGCTGCAAACACCTTTGTTATTTTGACTTTATAAGTCAAAACTCACCAAATCTTTGTGTGTAGCAGTTTTAAAAAAACTCACTACCCTTTTTCACAATTAAAAATCAGCACTCTAAAATGATTTTTAAAAAGCTAAAAATTGTTGCATAACTCCAAAAGCTAGGGTAGTTTATCTGTTTTTAGTTAGCTTTTCAATTTGAGCTTATTTGACAGCTTATTACAAGCTGTCAAATAAGCCACTCAAGTCAAGCTTAAATCTCCCCTGGTGCAAAGGGGAGATTTTAAGCCTCTTTTTCTTTATCATTTTGTGTTATAAAGCCCAATCTTTTGGCTTATTTTAAGAGCTTATAAGCTCTTATGTAGGCCTCTTGATTTTCAGACCTTAGGAAGCCCATTTGTGTGCTTATTTTTAAGCACAAACTTGGCATTTGAACTGTTTTAGCATAACTTAGTATAGGACTGCTTATTTCTTTTTATGCTTGTTTAGCTTATCTTATAAGCTCTTCTTAGCTTTTAGTTGCTTTTTAGATTAGTATAAATAGTTGTTAGCTTATTGAGCCCCTTTTCTAGCTTATTTGTTCAATGACTTAGTGTGATTTTAATTTAAGCTTTATTATAGTTTCTGTCACAATAAGCTGTTTCTAACAGCTTATTTAGTTTAGCAATTCCTTTTCTTTTCAGCTTACCTAGGTTAGTTGAGACCCCCTTAGCTTTCTAACATCCTAGTTTAGCTTATTTTGACCCCGAGCCCAAAAAGTCTTAAGCCTTTAAGCTTTTAAGCTCTTCTGTCGAACTTCAAGCTTATTTTTAAGCTTATTAAGTGATTATCTCAAAAAGGTGTAGAAGACAAAGTTGTTAAGCCCCACGAGCTTAACAACTTTGCTTCTTTGAGTTTTCGAAAAAAAAAAAAGGGGGAAGACAAGAAGTCCGGGTGAGCAAGACTCGAACCCGTGACCTCTCGATACATCCCCCTTTTATACCAACACCCTCACCACTGCGCCCTTGGGTCTTTTTCGTTAAAGACTCAAGGGCATTTATTCTTATAGTAATTTTGCCCTCATAAGCTTATAAGCTGTGATAGCTTATTCAGGGCTTATTTCGTAAGCTTATTTTAGTTTCTTATTTTTCCTAGGATTTTGCAAGTGTCAAGTATTTTCTATAAAATTTTCAGAATTTTTCGTAAACTTTTACTATTTTTTATAATTTAATTTCGTTAAAAGTTTATTTAATTCATAAAAAATACAAAAATTATCAAAAAAATATTTTGCTTTTTTAGAAAATTTTCTTTTATCATCTAGTTTGTAGGAAAAATATAAAAATTTTCGTAGGGTCATTTTTACAACTTTTTATCTTTTAAAGAACGGGTCCGGGTACGGGATTTTGTTTTGACTCGTTTTTGGGTCAAACGAACTCCGTTTTCGGTCTAGTCTTTTTCATTCTTCGTTATTTGTCCCGTAGAGTAGTTTAGAAGCGAAAAATTCTAGTGAAAAATTCTACGTAGGGGTTATTTTTACAAGAATTTAGGTTTTTCCTCCTCCTTTGTTTCGGAGATTCGGGCCCTCGTTTTCTAGTTTAATTTCATAATTTCCTAGTTTTTCTTAAACGTTTTTTATTCGTTATTTGTTTAATTTGACTTTTCACTCTCCGCCAAATCAATACCTCCATTCAAACACAAATATTCGATCGATCGATTTACCCATTCAAGCCTCGTTGGGGATAAACGACCCGGCAAGCTCTATACTACATCCTCGGTTTAATTATTTTGATTTTTTATACGTATTTAATATATTATAATATTTTATCTAATATATTATATATATTTACAATGTGAAATCCACCAATCAATTTTTTAGATCGCCCGTTGCGGGTAGGCTGTGAAACCGTTTATCGTTAACGTTGATAAATTGAAGTATTGGAAACTGTGAATATATTTCTTTATTATAAAAATAAAAAATGTACAAAAATATTTTTCCTTTCATTTATATAATTATCATATAAAAACCAAAAATATAAAAACAATTGTCCATAAAAAAAAACATAAAAAATTCACAAATTGGTAAAAATACCCAAATATAATATTCTCAACTGAGGTAATTAACATAAAAGAGAGCGAAAAAGTTCCGGTGAACATGTTGGTTCCCAATTCGAACAAAAGATTTAAAAACTTGCCTTTGTTTCTCTTACGACGTACGCTTCACCCTTGATAAAGTTAAACAAAACATAAAGTGGGTGATAAAAGGAGGGTTTGTTTTTCCTAGAACTACACTACGACCCGAAAGTAAGATATAAGCATCGCTCTAATTCCTACTCCTACCGCTCACACCTTACTTATAGTTTATCTTTTGAGAGCTACCGTGAGTAAGTAGATTATTTGGTTTAAGTGTCTATCTCATTGTCCTTAAAATCAATTGTGAATAAATTCTTTGAAAAACCAAAAAAATTAGTGTAAATTTTCTTTTTATATTTTATTTTGTGCATGCGCACTCGTTCCTCAAGCCCGTAAGACGTCGACAACCAATAATTTCGACAAACTTCAGTTTGTACTACTAATCTTGAGAAACCATGATAATCCTTCATAGTTACGATTGCTTGGAATCGTAACTATGGCGCAATTGCGTCGAAGCACCCACCGAGGGTCGGAGGAGGCGATAGTTATTCGTAAATCCCCGCGACTAACCTTTGAGATCAGCATGGACTTCTGAATCCATGTTCCAAAACAAGCAATTATTTTGGAAATGATAAAGAAGAACCCACATGCTCACACCGTTCTTTCAACAAGATCAATTCTTACGATGAAGATTCCGAACGTGACAAATACATCGGTTAAACTTAGGCATTTCCCCGTTTTCTCTCGAAGGGCAAGCCTCTAAGAATGGATCCTCTAGAAAATTAGAACCTCCCTTCCGTCGATGAAACAAGGATGATCTTGTTTACCAATAATTTATTAACTACTCTTCTCTCTCTCTCCCTCTCCTCTCAAAACGACAAATCTCAGAAAAGAAATCCCAAACGAGATTTCACAAAAATATTGATGAGAACTTGTAGAGGCTTGGGATCGTTTCAATGATCTTTTAAGGGATGCCCTTCCTCATGGGTTTTTCCAGAATTGCATCAACTCTATACAATCATAATGCCCAAAACTCAAATGATCAAGATTCATTGAACACTGGCTACGGAGGTAACTTCTTTAGACAAAATGCCTCGATAAGTTTAAAACAACCGAGAGCGAATCTACGGTACGTCACATCATAGAAACAGAAAGCTGTTGTAGCTAAATGAGTACAAGCTCTTCCACCTAAGCCAGTCCCTCTGATTAGCCAGAACTCAAAGACATGGATTCCGATTCAATTAATGCTCTCGATAGAAAGACCAAACCCCTAGCTTCTGCGCCCGTAAAAGCAATGAAACAAAGTTGTGTAACTTTTGGGGAGGTCATTCTATATCAAATTGTCCCAGCCACTAACACAACATTTACCATGACAATATCTCAATAGTATTGTCCCAGGGCCGCATGCGGCCAAATTTCAACCAAGCAAATTCTGTTAATCGCCTCGCGATTGGTCTCAAATCCAAATTCCGAGCCTCTCTGGATTTCCTACGTTCAAAATCCTCAATGCAAATAGTCAAAACAATTTCAAATGGAGGAAATTAAATTCAATCCAAAACAGCAGATAAATAACAATTTCAACCAAGGGTCAGATTTATCGACCATCGCGTTTCACATCAACCAGTATAAAACAACATAGCTCAACAACGGACCTGTCCCTCAAGACACATTGTCAAAAACCGTGTGTCTAAAACAATTTTTTGAAAAGATATGGCACATGCCAATGAATGCATTGTAGACAGAAACAGTGCAAAACCAAGTCAAAACCTGCAATCTCCAAATGGCAAATTCATAACTGACAAGCTTTCAAAATTTGTGTACCGATAGCTAATACACCATCTACTTCGGTTCTGGAAACTCTTCCTGGTAACACTTATTACCAACCCCAAAGGAAGATTTAAAAGTATCACTACCCGAAGTGGTGCAAACCATACCAAGGGACCGAAAGTCGAGTGTACAATCAGAAGACCAAGTGGACAAAGGAACACGATGCCCCCTGCAAATAATAGTGAACACCGAAAACGTCCAACCTCCACAATCTGTTCTAAATCTTTTATAGACTCGTAATCAAATCCCTGATGCCTAATGTTGCTCCTGAATTTTGCTCCAATTCCTAAGCATCAATTCCATTTCCATCAAGAAGAATGATGAAAAGCGCACAGGAAACAGCAAACGACCAAAACGCGAAATTCTATGAAATCTTTTAAAGAATAAGTTTCGAGATTAGCTTTTACCGATGCCTTGATGCTCATTAAAACCTAAATTTGCTTCAACTTTAAAAACCATAATTGGAAACAAAAAAAATTAAGCGAATTGGCAAGAAACTCCTTTGAATGCGTAACTGTGCAGCGGTCAATACTCAACAAGTTACCAAAGAAAACTTGAAGACCCTTGCCGAGTTCTGATTCCATGTGAATTTAACGGGAATTACTACAAGCAACGCATTGGCCGAATTCTTTGGTGCGAGCATTAATCTCATCCTAAATACCTTCTGTAAGATCTCGCTCTTTCCATAACTAACCCCAACTTGTTTTGCAGTGACGTTAGAGCTAGCCGATCTTTTTCAATCACCTGAACCAAATCGGTAATTGCTTAAATCACGTTCCGTCTAAATGGTGGGAAAGTTTTCCAATTTCCAGCTGACATTCGTAGTTTTTGTTAGATTTGAACCAGACCCACGAGTACCTTTTAATTCCAGGGCGATGTTTCTTGAAAACAAAGTCATGCTTTGATAGATGTTTATGGAAGGTGAGATAACCCTACGTGTTGGCAAGTAAGCCATTCACATTCAATCTTGAAGCAAACTTATTCAAAATACACAACTGAATTAACAACCATATGACGGTAAAACAAAATCGACGGTGCATTGAATGGCTTGAGTGATGTATTCTCAAGAGGTCCTAGGAATTTTCAACGTGATCACGAGTGGCAATCCCACTCCATATTTTAGCCTATTGTATCTACTTTACTAGCTTCTCCAAATCTCTCTCCTTTCGGGGACAGTGATTTCCTCTTAATGAATAAGCAGATTCGTTTCCTCTTGCTCCTAGAAGATATCCAACTCATCTGAAGTTGATCCAACTTATCAGGATCCTGAGGGGGACATCCAAACTTCTAGAAGCAATATTGAACATTAACCACTACCCCCCTACCCAAATCATAAACAATAATAATGCCCCCTAGAGCTAGGAAAGAGCTCAAACTCAGTGAAGCTAAAAACCGTTGGATACTTCCGTTAATAGAACCTCTCGATGTTGAATCAAGGAACTAGCCACCACCATCTTGAATACGCATTTTTTAGAAGAGTGACAACAAAGTTGCCGTCATAATATGCCTAAAGACTTAACATGGTGAGGAAAAGCAAGCTCATTCTCAAGTTTCGTCAAGTCCCACAAGCGAGCCATCACTTGAAACCTCATGATATAAAGGGTGTTATCCCAGAATTTTTTGTAACTCACAAAATTCTACTAAATTGAAGAGAACATGAACCCATCCTGTTCAAATTATCAGAGAAGGGTAAACCCAAAATCCACTACGTTATCAAGAAGGAGGTGTGAAAACACTGACTCTGGATTGATTTACCCCATCTCTGACAGCCCTTGGAGAGCCCGGTACACTGCGTCTGAGTCTATCCTCAGAATACAGCAGGACAATATACCTCCTCACAAATGATGAAAATAGCTGATTCCACTCGAATTGGGTCACCGGGATGAGCCGATCATGTTATGATTCAGAAAACTTTAAATGAGCCAACCCGAAAGAACCACTTCCCATTGCCTTTTATTGACCAGAAATGCTCGAATGACATAGCAGGACACGAATACAACTGTTTCCCACTGGCTTCTCGGGTTACTTTCAGATCCCAATTGAACCCAATAAGATCAAGAAAATACCAACATTCACATGCCTAATACTTAACATTTATGGCCTATTCCGACGCATGCCATTGATGTGGGCTAAGCAAATGCCCGGTCACCTGTCCAACTATGTATGATGGCCAATCTCCATCGAAATGTTGAAAAAACAGAAGTATTTAGTGTATGAGCTTATTTCGGTCATTTTGGGATCTCTTCCTCTACGTGCCTATCCCATTTAGAAAAGAAGTGAGAGCGGTGGTGAAGATCACCAATTTGTCGTTAAACTGAAAAAGAGCCATTTCCTGGTAAAGGAAGGAATATTTCTCGGACAACAAAATTTTCTTAAGTCGGAGACTTGAGGTTGATAGAGCTAAGTCGAAAGTAATGCTAAACACCTCCTACCGACTTCTGTCAAAGGTGTCCCTGTAGTTTTTCCTGGGCACGCCGGTTTTACCACGATTCATTCAGGATCTATTCTCGAAAATTGACCCGTTTCCTAATACTTCTATTTTGCGTTACTCAAAAGTAGATCTCCATTTTTTTCTTTCTCTGAAAAGTGAAACGATACCTTTAATAACACTCAAACGAAAATTGACCTTGATGGCTCCGATCTTACTTGCTCCCGACTGGGACTTGCCCATTGAAACTAATGTGCAATGCAGCTACTGTCGCAAATGGGGCAGTCCTCGGCAAAGACAAAACAAGCCATTTTTCCTACCTATACACTAGCTAGCAAGCACTATGAACGAGGCTCAAACGCAGTTACACTAACGACCAGATACAAAAAGAATTAACTTCCGTGGTGTATGCCTTTGGAAAATTCGTTCATATCTTGTCAAGGTCCAAAAGCATAGTGTATACTTAGACCCGCCTTTTCTTTCTGGCCAGTCAATTACCTTCTTTGCCAAGAAGGATGCTAAGGCAAGAACTCCATGGCCCGGAGGTGGATCTTATTGCTCGAGAATTTGACATTGATGTTCGAAGACAAAAAAGTAGCTGAAAACAGTGCTGCAGATCATCTTTCAAGACTAGAAAAAATCTCACCAAGATATGTTTGAGAACAAGGAAAATAAATGAAGCATTTCCTCTTGAAACCTCTTGGATCTGATTAGCTCTTAAAGATGATATTACCCATGGTTTCGATTTTGGCAATTACCATGCGGGGAAATTTGTTATCAAGGGACTGACATCCAAAAAAAAATAAATTTCTTCAAGATGTCAAGCATTATTTTGGGAGTGATCCCATACTGATTAAAAATTGTGCTGAACAGGTGATAAGGAACATTTGTTTTCTGGCCATAACTTGAACATTCCTCAACGCAAGCCACAGTTGACTACTGTGGGACACTAAGGTGCCAATTACACAGCAAGAAAATTCTTCGAATTCAGGATTCTTACTTGCCCCTGCCATCTACAAAAAGGAATGCCCATGACAATTTTGTCCCCCCATTGTGACTCTGTCAACAGTCCAATGAAAAATTACGCAACAGTGAAGAGAAGCCACAAAACTCCATCCAATTTTGCGAAAAATCTTTGACAACTGGGGATTGTTTTTATGGTGGCCGTTTCCCGACTTCAAGAGGGAACAAGTACAAACTCGTGGCAGTTGACTACATGTCAAAATGGGTTTGAAGCAAAAGCGCTCCCAGCAAATGATGCCCGAGTTGTTGGCAAATTTTTAAAAACTCCATTTTCCTCGATTTGTGTAGCCCACCGAGCTATCATAAAGTTGATCCACGGAACTCACTTTTCAATGATCATTTACAAAGCCGATGCTTAAGTACGGAGTCACTCATCGTCTCTCCACCGCGTATCACCCACAAACAAATGGGCAAGTCGAGATGTCAAATCGTGGTTTAAAACGTATTCTTGAGAAACCTGGGAGAAAAACGTGCCTCCTGGTCGAAAACAAGTTAAATGATGCTTATGGGCTTCCGCACAAGCTTAGCAAGAACACCCATCGGTGTACTCCAAAATGAGGCTTGTGTAGCGGGAAGGCATGTCATCTCCCGATCGAGTATGAGCTCAAGCCTACTAGGCCCTCCACGCAATACAAATTTTGATGTTCAAAAACCCGCGGTGATCACAGGAAAGTATTCCAACTGAATGAACTCAAATGAACAGGTCGTGATCAAGCCTACGAAAACTCATTGATCTATAAAGATAAAACGCAAGAGGATACACTATTCTAAGAACAAAAAACCGCTTTTCACTTTGGTGAACGTGTCCTCCTCCTCTCAAGCTCTAGACTGAGTGAAGATTTTTCTCGGTCAAATTGAAATCCCGTGGTACTGAGGACCATTTCACTCATTTGTCCAAGTTTTTTCCTTATGGCACTGTCGAGTTTATCTCAAAACTCCGGGCCCAACTTTAAAGTGAAATGGTCATCGAATAAAACAGTTAATGTTGGGAGGGACCATACCACCGAGGTTGTCTCGGAACTCAAACGATCCATGGACCAATAATATGTCGGGGACGGGTCAAGCGTCGGGACCCAATCTACATCGCGCTTCGTGGAGGGCACCCATGCTTATCCAGTCTTCTTCTTTCTTATGTTAATAAGAGTATTTTTGTTATGTGAGAAGCTTTCATTTTCCATCACCCGTGTTTTGTCCATGTTTTGTGTGCTTTTGTAATTGTAAGTCAGGATCCCCGATTGTGAAGACCTCTCGTACTTGGCAGTATTCCACAAGCGTTTTTCAGCATCCGTCAGCTTTCATTTTGGGAATCCCAGGTATCCAAATCAAATCGAACTAACGTTTTCTTTTTGGCACACTTCATAAACGCCTTAAGATTTAACGAAAGTAACCCCTTTGAACAATCGAGTACGATGTTTATTTCTAGAATGGGGGGGGAATCTTCACGATTTTAATTATGCCTTGCAGACGTTGTTATCACGCAATCGCCGTGTTCACACCAAAAAAAAATTCCCAACCAAAAAAAAAAAAATAAATAAATAAAAAAAAAATAAAATAAAATTTTCACAGTTTTGACTTTCCTAATGGGTAGAATGAGAATAATTTTTGACTCGATCGGGCGTGTTGAGCCCCATAGCAAGTTCCCTCACTTACTGCTTGTAGGCAAGCATCACGAAGTTCGATTGCTTCGAATTTTAAAAAGGTGTAGAACAAGAAGTGATAGAAGTTGAAATATAAGTTTATAGTGCAGAACAAAAACTTATATTAGTAACTGTGGCTTTTTCCTCCCATTAGCTTCTAATTCCGCGTCTAACAAACGTGCACAACTCAGACAATCAAGTTTTTCTTAGAAAAAGCTATCAAATTTGGTAACATGATTCTTTAAAGCGAATTTTCTGTTTCTTAATACTTCGAAAGTAAAATGCAAAGAAGCATAATGAACTATGAATCAAAAACGCATGAATATTGAAATTATGCCAATGAAGCATACATTTGATATATGAGCAAGTAAAAGTTGTGTCGTGATATCCCACTCCAGCTAACCACGAGTGGAGGGTTCAACTAAGACATTTTACTTCTAAGGATTTGTGTGTTTTGTGATATCTCCAGGAAGCGAGGTCTAGAGTGAAGGGTTTCAAACAAAGACACAGAATCCTTAGCCATATAAGGAAGACGGAGTTGTTGTGAGTCCCTGCACTACGGCTAGTAACGGGGTGGGTTTTCAAAACTAAGAACATCGGTCGTGTGGTTGTGAATCCTACCTAAGGGAGCGAGGCCTAGGTAGGTGGTTTCTCAAACTAAGCTACGCAAGTCTCTAGCTTAAGAACAATGATTCTAATGATGCAAATGTTGCAAGAAAAGTTCTACAGTTTAAAATCTCGTCTTTAAAATATCAAGTTACAAGGTTCCTAAATAAGTGTTGCTTTGAGTCATGATTCATCCATGAATCACGACTATGGAAATAGTAGATCTATGGTTGATTTGAAATGAGTACACACATTTAAAATCATAAAGTACCAGTTGGAGTTTAAAAGTTCACAAGTCATAAGTTAAGTGCTTAGCATTAGACGTTATATTGACAAAATGATCTTGTTTATAATTGCTTTGTTAGGAACTAGTGAAAAATCAGGACGATGAATTTATCCGGTCATGACCTCCGTAGATTATTCTAATGGTCGTATTCATATTCTATGATCCCAATGTTTGATATAAAAGGAAGTCAAACAGGTAGTCGAGAAAAGAAAAAGAAAAATGCCAAAACTATTAGGGGATAGGTTAGTTTACAAATAAAAAAGTGGGTGAAAACGGGACTTAGTCTAAGCTTTTGAATTCTTTAGGTTTCCCTTGACGGAACACTTTGCTACTTTTTCAAAGTATTAGTCGAGGTGGGATTGAGATTTTCTAGTATTTCCGTAAATGTTTACTTCATAACTATGTGGCGTTGATTACACGACAATACCTTAGTATGGGTTGATTTGGTATGTGCTTAATTACACATACCTTTTTACCTATTAAAAAACGAGCTAAATAGACCACAGAAACGGATCGTAAAATGTTCAAATAATAAGCTTTTTTATTTGCTAATTGTATTGCAGAACGGATAACAAAGAAAAGGGACGAAAACAAATGCCAAAACCTACAAAACCGGACACGGAATGGAAAAACTGATGAAATGACAAAGCCAAATCAAAAGCCGGAAAATCAATCAAAGTCAAAAAGTCACCAGAAAAGTCAACTGGTCAAAGACAATAGTCAACCCAAGTCAACCCCAGAGGCCCAAGTCAAAGAAATATAAGTTTAGGGACAGATAATTGTACAATCCTCTAAACTTGATAAATAAAGAAGAAAAGAGGAGAAAAAGAAGACAAGGGGCCCAAACACCAAATTGGCAAAGCTATACCAAGATTACAAGGGCCATAGCTGCCAGACATCCCTCTAACTTGTGACACCAAATGGGACGTGGGGAGCAAAGAGTTATATTAACTCATGGGGGACATTGTTTTGCCAAGTCCCCAAAGTTATATAACCACAAGGACGAATTGTGCAATAAAACACATAACCTTCAAGGACCAATTTTGCCAATCTCTCAAACCCTCATCCCTGTCACCCTCTTTTTTTCATAACAATCTTTCCCGCCCATTCTTTCCCAAAAAAAAAAACTCACGGGTTCGCCACCCTCCTTTTACCCTGCAAACCCAATTCCTCCATGGATATTCATCTCCCCCCTCCTCCACCACCTTTCCCAGTTACAAATGTGCCATGTTGGCAATCCCACACCCCCCAAGGCTTAATTCGACGACCAAGATGATTTTTAAAGGATTGAAGGGCCAAGATTAGAGGCTGTGAACCACTCTCACAACAAACACACCCCTTTTATGTGTGTTCAAAGAAACACAAGAGAGAAGAAAAGAGAAGCAAGCCAAGACCCTAGATCGTTTCTAAATATGGCTTTGTAAATGCATTGGCCGATAAAAAGTTTTGAAGTAGTTTTTTTTTAAGTTTGTAAGTAATTAAAAAAGTTTAGTAGCTTTTAAGTTGTTGTATTTTTCAGTTTGAAGTATTTGTTATTCAAAATTCCCATTTGATGAAAATTGAGTTAAGGTTTGTGTGATTGTTTTCTAAAAAGCTTTCTTACTATTAATTTAACCTATATTTGTCAATTCTATTTGTTTTTAAAAACACTTTAAAGAAAACTTAAGAAAAAGGGCAAGTGTTACTGTTGGATTGAAAAGCTAAGGAAGAAATAGGCTATAATGGCGATTGGCTTGTTTAGGGTTTATGGCTTAGTTACTTAATTATAAGCTGGGTGGGGGGGTTTAAGAAGCTTGTTTAAGTCTTCACACCAAAATCCTTTTGTGAAATAGGGATTTTAAGTACCTCTCTTTAAATTGCAATATCTACTGTTTAGCAAAAAAGCATATTTAAGCTAAATTGTTAGCTATTGCTGTAATATTAAACCCTTTTAATGTGTAATTCATCTAGTTTTTGTTCTTTATACCATATATAGCAATATAGTTTAAACTGCCATATTAAGATCATTTCTAGTCACTACTTTTTTCCATAACTTAATTGTCTTATATGATTTACTTTAGCTTTTTATTGTTCATATAGCTTAAGTATCATAATTGCTTCAACACTCCTGTCATCAAAAATCACACTTTTCATCATAGATTTTTTAAACCCTCTGTTTAAAACTGTAAGGGGTGTTTTTGGTGTGAAACTAAGAAAACGGGTCAAAAAGGGTTTGACCATGGGTTGAGGTAGTTTGGTGAGTTTTAGCTTAATCTTGTAAGCTCATTTACACTGTTTTCAAAAGTTTTAAAGGTTCAAATTGGTTTTTCAAGTTTTTAAATCCATTTACAAAACTGTGAGCATTTTTTTGAAATCCACAAGTGCTTATATCCATAAGCATTTGAATTTTAAGTTTGAGGTTCAAAAAGAATGTATTTTTGTGTGTATTAAACAAGCTGCAAACACCTTTGTTATTTTGACTTTATAAGTCAAAACTCACCAAATCTTTGTGTGTAGCAGTTTTAAAAAAAAACTCACTACCCTTTTTCACAATTAAAAATCAGCACTCTAAAATGATTTTTAAAAAGCTAAAAATTGTTGCATAACTCCAAAAGCTAGGGTAGTTTCTCTCTATGTTATTAGTTAGCTTTGTCAATTTGGAGCTATTTGAACAGCATATTACAAGCTGGTCAAAAAAGGCCACACAAGTCAAGCTTGAAATCTCACCCGGGTGCAAAGGGGAGATTTTAAGCCTCTTTTTCTTATCATCTTTTGGTGTATATAAAAGCCCAATTTTTGGCTATTTTCTAGAGCTTCATAAGTCACTTAATTAGGCCTCTTGATTTTCAGACCTTAGGAAGCCCATTTGTGTGCTTATTTTTAAGCACAAACTTGGCATTTGAACTGTTTTAGCATAACTTAGTATAGGACTGCTTATTTCTTTTTATGCTTGTTTAGCTTATCTTATAAGCTCTTCTTAGCTTTTAGTTGCTTTTTAGATTAGTATAAATAGTTGTTAGCTTATTGAGCCCCTTTTCTAGCTTATTTGTTCAATGACTTAGTGTGATTTTAATTTAAGCTTTATTATAGTTTCTGTCACAATAAGCTATTTCTAACAGCTTATTTAGTTAATCACTTCCTTTTCTTTTTCAGCATACCTAGCTTAAAGTCGAATACCCCTCTTGAGCTTTCCCTAACATCCCGAAGTTTAGCTTATTTTGAACCCCGAGCCAAAAGTCTTAAGCCTTTAAGCATTTTAAGCTCTTCCATGTCGAACTTCAAGCTTATTTTTAATCATATATATGTGATTACTCAAAAAGGTGTAGAAGACAAAGTTGTTAAGCCCCACGAGCTTCTAACAACTTTGTGCTTCATTAGTTTCCGAAAAAAAAAGGAAGACAAGAAGTCCGGTGTGAGCAGACTCCGAACCCGGACCCTCTCGATACATCCCCCTTTTATCCCAACACCCTCAGCCACTGTGCGCCCTTAGGTCTTGTTTCGTTAAAGACTCAAGCATTATTCAAATAAGTAATTTTGCCCTCATAATCTAAAACTGTGAAGCTTATTCAAAGGCTTATTTCGTAAGATTATTTTAAGTTTCTTATTTTCCTAGATTTTGCAAGTGTCATGAGTATTTCTATAAAATTTTCAGATTTTTTTCTGTAAACTTTTACTATTATTTATAAATTTAATTTCGTTAAAAGTTTAAATAATTCATAAAAGCAATACAAAAATTATCAAAACAATATTTTGCTTTTAGTAAAAATTTTCTTTTAACATCTAGTTTGTAGGAAAAAATCTAAAAATTTCGTAGGGTCATTTTACAACTTTTTTATACTTTAAAGTAAACGGGTCCGGGTAACTGTTTTTTTTGTCTTGACTCGTTTTTTTGGGTCAAACTAACTCCGTTTCGTCTGCTTTTTCATTCTTTCGTTTATTTGTCCCCGTATAGTAGTATTAGAAGTGAAAAATTCTTCGTAGGGTTATTTTTAAAGAATTTTGGTTTTTTTCCCCCTCTTGTCGTGATTCGGGCCCTCTCGTATACAAGTTAAAATGTCATCGATTTCTTTTCTTTCCTTTTCTAGGTTTTTCTCTTATACCATTGCACTAACCATGTTTTTGTAGCTTAAAAAATCAATTTAGATTACTTGATGCCCTCATTAAGAGGGAGCTATCATCAAGGGAGAGCATTGCACTTGGATTACTTTCTAACCATTTATTTATATTACTCTCTGAGCATTGCAGTTAGTTAGTAATTCTTCAACGCTGTTTTTATTTCGACAAAAAAGAGGAGAAGAAAGTAAAAACTAAAATTTAAAACCTATAGATTTTAATTTTAACTTACAATAATTGTATGTTTTGTCATCAACAAAAAGGGAGAGATTGTTAATACAAATAACCTGTAAAACGTTTATTTATATATTACGATCTTTCTATGTTTTGTCGATAACAATTATAAAATCATTCTAAGTAGAAAATAAAATACATAAGTTTTAAGGCAATAGTTCTCTAACTCATCATACTTATCATACATCAAACTACATACATTTTAACTAATACCCAAGGTTTTGTACGTAAGTTCATTAAGCATAAAATTGTGTCCAAAGCTATTTTAGTTTGTTACTTACACCTAAGTAACTACACAATTCTTTTTACAAGAGTCTACATTATTTTTTGAAACATACAAGTAACACAAAGTTACTTGCACATCTAGTTTTAGCATATACATAAAATCACACAAGGTAAAAACTAGTTATAAAATTATTTTTACATCATGCATGACATCATTCATCAAGTTGACATTCATATATTGCCACTTCATAATCTTGCCATATCTAGAGAAAATCTTGGAAGATTACACAAGATTTTGGGAGATTTGATCTCACAAAATCTAGATTTGGTGATCAGTAGGCCGGATCCCATGCATACACTAGCCGGATCTCTTTTGAAGAGATCTGCTGGATCCGAGTGAACAATGCCAATTTTGCCTATAAATAGCAAGCAAATTCTCACCATTTCCTCACCCACTCTTATACATTCTTACTTACACTATCATAGCATTATACTAACTTTTGATCTCAGATCAAATTCATAGTTTACATTTGTTTTTGGTGATTCTCTTTAGCTCTTCATAAAAGATGAGATTACTACGTTTCACATACAAGAATTCCAAGCCACAAGAAACTGTTGCTAGTCTTCATCATCATTCCAAGATCATTGTGTTGATTTTGGTACATCATTCATTTCATTATAACATATACATCATAACCTTGTAAAGTTTATATTGTGCTCGGGTTGTTTTACCTTTGTTAGAACCCGGTATTTAGCTTTGTACCGGATAAAGTATAAGCGACGTAAGGTTGGTTCTACCTCAAACTAGAACTTGGTATCCAGCTTTGTACTAGATAAAGTGTAAGCGACGTTGTGAGGATTCTTCGCTAGATAAAGAGCTTGTGGATATAGTGTTTCTCAAATTATACATTTGGGTACTTTGATAGTGGAATATTGCACATAACTAAGGAGTCCTTATACTAACCGACTATAAATACTTGTGACATGGTTTCTATCTCTCTTTAACTTTTAATTCTTGCATTTCATATCTTACTATTGTCTAATAATTATTGGCATTCCTCAAATTATACAATTGTATACTTTAATATCTAAGAATATTTCACATAACTTGGTCTAATTATATTAAAACGTAAATTTTAATCGGAAAAACTATTCAACCCCCTTCTAGTTTTCCAAAAAAAGTAATTGAACTTCTTATTAGCCTCCCTCACTATAATGAGACTAGAAGATAGAAATCTACTTTCATGTTTGATCATTATATAAAGGATTACATTACCCCCCATGTCTTTCATGGATAACCTTGATGACAAAAACTCTTTAGTCAAGTCTCCATGTACTTGGTCCATATCCAAGATCGCTGCCTATAAAACATATAAAAAAATGAATTAATTCCATTTACGAGATTCATCAAATTTATTATAGACACATTTTTCAAATTAGTTCAGAAGGTAACCACTATAAATTTTAGATGTCATTTCTTAGGTGCTTGTTTAAGTCCATATGAGGACTTAACAAGTTTACACACCTTGTTTTCATTCCCAGACATGATGAAGCCCTGAGGTTGGTTCATGTAAACCTTCTCATCTAATTCACCATTTAAGAAAGTTGTCTTTTCATCCATTTGATGAATAATCAGATTGTGAATTAATGCCAACGCAATCATCAATCTTATAGTACTGATACATGCAATTAGAGCATAAGTATCAAAGTAGTCTATCCCTGACTTTTGTTTAAAGCCCTGAATGACCAGTCTAGCCTTGAACATTTCAATAATTCCATCTACCTTCATTTTCCTTATGAAAATCCATTTGCAACCTACAGGTTTGCAACTAGATGGTAAATCAGCTAACACCTAAGTATTGTTACCCATAATGGAATCCATCTCATCATTTATTGCTTCATTCCAGAAAGCAATATCCTAGGACTTCATTGCTTCATCAAATGTTTTGGGGTCATTCTCAACATTAAAGCAATAAGAGTGTTGGTAAGAGACCTCATCCATTGTTCCTACAATTAAGTATAATTGAAAATCAAGTCCAAATGGCTTTGGAGTCATGTTCCTACAATTAAGTATAATTGAAAATCAAGTCCAAATGGCTTTGGAGTCATGTTCCTTCTGATTTTGCCAAGCTCAGGTCGTTGAACCACAACATCTTCAGAGAACTATGAAACACAAATATCATCATCATTTGTATTTGGATTCCTTTGACTTGGTCTAGGTATAGATGAGAATCTATTCTCATCAGACATTGCATCCCTTGATTTAATTATAAAATTAACTGAAACAAACTCATTAGGTTCTATGAAATAGAACCTGAATGCCTTGGAATGTTCAACATATCCAATGGTATGCAATCCATACCTCTATCACCCAAAGTTTTTAGTTTTGGATAAGGGAGTCTTACAACTACCCTACAACCCTAAACTCTAGGATAGTTCAGGTTTGGTTTCCTTTTGGTCCAGAGTTCATGGGGGGTAGTTTTATTTCTTTTATTAAGAACCCTATTTAATAAATAGCAAGATGTTAATACTTAATATAGCTTCGCACCAAAACCCTTCACTCAGCCTTGAATAGGACAACATGGAATTAACCATCTCTTTCAGGACCCTATTCTTTCTTTCAGAGATTCACTTTTTTGTGTAGTATAGGGAGTAGTCGTTTAATGAATGATACCCACATACTGAAAATATGATGCATCCATATATTCACCTCCCCTACCATTTCTATGTTTTTTAATTGGAGCTCCTTGTTGCAATTCTACTTCAGTTTTAAATACTTTAAAATTATCTAATGCTTCATCCTTAGTATGTAATAAGTAAACATAACAAAACCTAGAAACATAGCTTCATACCAGAACCCTTCACTCAGCACTGAATAGGACACCATGGGATTAACCATCTCTTTTAGGACCCTATTTTTTATTTCAAAGATTTCATATTGTTGTGGAGTATACGAAGCATTTATTTCATGGATAATATCCACATACTGAAAATATGATGCATCCATATATTCACCTCCCTTATCAGTTCTAAGTTTTTTAATTAGAGCTCCTTGTTGCAATTTTACTTCAGTTTTAAACACTTAATTTATCTAATGCTTCATCCTTAGTATGTAATAAGTAAACATAACAAAATCTAGAAATATAATCAATAAAAGTCAGAAAGTATTTTGATGTGTGCTTAAAAACACATCATTTATATCCTGGAAAACACTATTAATTAGACTAATAACACTAAATTATGCTTAATTATATTGCAAATATGTTTGTTTTGTGTTGTTATGTCGTGCAGGTTTAAAGGATTGAAAACGAAGCAAAAACAAAGACTTTCGTTTAAGATTTAAAGACGTTTACGCATTTTTCGAGATTAAGACGAAGTCGTTAATATTTCCTGAGCATGCCATTGGAAAGAGCACAAAATTATGAGTCTGATGGTGCCTTCATTTCTTATTGGGCCGGCTCGACACCATTTATATGGGTCGGACCGACCCATACCTATTAAAGCCCAAGATTATTAATACAACTTGTTAAGTCAGCCCAAGATAAAACCCAACACTCACTCGACCCAGTATTATATGTGCAACACACAAGCCCAAGTTTATAAGAAAAAGAGAAAATTGGGACTAGGCCCAATATGTTGATAAGCAAACTCGACCCAAGATCAATTTGAGAATTGAGATATCAATATGTTTACTAGCTGTGCACTTTGTGGGCACTGTAACTCACTCACCTAAATTAATTCAAGTAGGCGAGTGGCCTCACCAACTCTCACCCACTAGCTTCTTTTGGCCAATAAACTCCCAACACGTGGCAGAGGAGTTGTTATAATTTGTTTTTAGTTATGGACGAAGAATGTGTGTGATAGTTTTATGCGTTTGTTTAACGCAAATGAGTGGCCATGTGTAATACTTCAATTGGTGGATCTTCATTCGATGCACATGCTCAGTACGAGGTCCTCAATATCATATCAATGATTGGCAGATAATGTGACTTTCGTGGAAATTTCGCCCCTTGCCAATTTATAATTTTAACCCAAATGTTTGGGTTATATAAAGAAACGATTGCAGCATTTTAGATTCATTAGGTAGTTTTAGTTTTTAGCCACTTTTAATTTTGTAGCTTATTAGTCTATCTTTTTCAGCTTATTTAGTTTTGTAAAAGCTTATTTCAAGCTTATTGTAACTGCTTATTTTAAAGATAATAAAGATGTTTGTTGAGGTTATTTAGCTTATCTATTTGGCTTATTGTCTTTTCTTTTCTTTCTGTTTTCTTGGCTTATTCGTAAATAAGCTCTTCTCCTCAAAGCTTATTTTCTAAGCTTATTTTTCTAGCTTATTCAGAAATAAGATGGAATTCAAATAAGTTATTTCATAGCTTATTGTCTTTTATTGCTTAATTCTTTTAGGCTTGATCTAATAAGTTTTTAGATAAGCTGTCGGTTGGGCTTATTTGTGAATAAGCTTTGATCGCTTATTTTCTTTGATAGCTTATTTTCAGTACTCGACTAAGCTATAATATAGCTTATTTCGTTTAGATCTAAGCTTATAAATCCAAATAAGCTTTTGCTATTTCATTTTCTCTTCTTAGTATATATTATTCTATAATGTACCATTCCACACGTTATATCCAAAACGGGCTTTTAAAGTTATCGTATATCTATAACCCTAATTCCATGATGTCTAATAAGAAAAACATCTAAAGTGAATGCACAAGCCACTAGTTTGTGTACAGCAAAGATAACATCTCTATTTGAAATATAAAATCCCTTAACTCAAAGCTATAAATTTCTAAAAGCTCATTGTACAAGTTATTAGCATGATCTCTAAAATAAGCCGTTTACCTCCTTTTTATTCTAAATTTCTTCACCAGTCACTGTTGTACAAGCTACTACTCTTCAATATACAATATATAACCTAAATATTCTCATTCATAAGGAGCTTTCCATACATCTTTTTACACTCATAAACCTAATTTATTACCCTAAACCCTAAAACCAAGCTAGGTTCTAAACCAAGACTCGTTTCTTCGTTTTTTATCCATTGTAAACCTAAACCAATACTTGAATAAGTTATAATAATATAAATTACAACATTATCAATCATAATCCATTATCATTTCATCATTCTACTTCAATTATACAAGAAACAAATCTAGAAAACCCTAATTGTGCCCTAATTGGAACTTTGGACCCGTTTACTCATTTTCTACCCGTTTTAACCCAAACCACCTCTCAAATTTTGATTATAATCCTTAATATAAGCCTTAGGATCAGTAACCTATCATTCCTAATCAAATGTACACGAAATCCAAGCTAGAAAACTTAACCCGAACCCTAATAAGCCCTAAATGTACCCGTATAAACATTTCTTTCATTTTGACCCATTTTAACTAATCTTTTTGCAAACAAGCAACTCCATGACTCACATCCTTCATACCTAAGCAGCTTACACACCTTCTACAACAAATATCTTCATCATATATTGTATAAAATTGATCACATGGTTCCTTGTTTCTTCATTTCTAGCCGCGGCATCACAAGGACCATCCAACACCACAAAGCTACTTCCTAGCTTCTACAACTCATACACTAGCTTCTCCACATCCCTACCTAGCTTATACACATGTCACATATCAGATCCTAAGGCTTCCTTAACCTCCTTGATCTCAAACTAATATAAATAGGACCATACATGCTTTATTTTTCTTCATCTCCCACTTCCTCCTCTATAACCCTTATAGGCAGCAATCCTTTGCTCCCTTATGATCCTAGGATCATTAAATAAGTTCAAGAAGCGAATCCTTGAAGAATTGAAGCCCCAGAGTAAAGATACAAGGCGTACGAGTGGAAATACTACCCGAAACGACCCGTTTCCACCATTTTTGCTCCTTGAAGCTCAAACCCAGGTTTTGAATATTCTACTGTTGGGAAAAACAAGTCAATCGGTCAACGTACTGCTAAGCAAAAGGTCAAAGTACTGCTAAGTAGAAAGTCAAGGT
>BQNB010095597.1:0-22498 GCA_026074375.1 Tanacetum coccineum
TGAGTTTTAAACATATATATATATATATATATATATATATATATATATATATATATATATATATATATATAAGATAACATTTACTCTAGGAATCCCTTTCCTTTTATAGGCAAAGGGATTATGGTTTACAAGTTAACCTAGTACGCGTGTCATGCATCAAATGAGTGGTTGAGATACCATTTAATGCACACTGCTCTAAAGTACCAGGTACAGTCCTTTAAGGAAAAGTTATTATACTTCTATACCAACTCTAGAAGTAGTCTTTCCCAAGGAGATTACTTTATTTCTTTTGACATAAAGCAATCTTTTCCCGCCTTGTAAACCTTCTAGAAGTGAAACAAAGTTTTAAACTTCTATTAAGGAGATAGACAACGTTTAGCTTGGAATTGTCAACCAAGCTGAACTGAAGCTCTTTACATAGGCCTTCTTCAGTTTCTGATCCGCTACATAAACTGAAGTGAAGATACTTCCCAATCTTCTAAGGACCTGAAGAGATGACGCTAAAGAACCTTCAACGACTCAAACGGAAAGACTTCAGCTTGAGTAAAACTTAGGGGATTATATGTTTAAATCTACTGAGAGACTGAAGGGCTTAGGAACTTAACCCAACAAGATTGTTTATTACATGTTGAACGTTAATTATGTTTATCACATGATACTTATTTATGTTTGATTATGCGTTTAATCTATCATTCAACTGGATCTAATTTTA
Source organism: Tanacetum coccineum (assembly GCA_026074375.1). Taxonomy (NCBI): domain Eukaryota; kingdom Viridiplantae; phylum Streptophyta; class Magnoliopsida; order Asterales; family Asteraceae; genus Tanacetum; species Tanacetum coccineum. The sequence goes on from BQNB010095597.1 coordinate 713, forward strand.
TGGACCAAGTAGGTCAAAGTCTGGGATAGAACTGCATATAGGTTGTATGTGACTCTGGAACTATAGGACTGCAAATTTAACTCGCTAGTGTTTCCCCGGTTATAGAGGATGGTAGGCTAAGAGGTGACTTAGGTTAATACTACAAATGCATTCTGACGACCATGCTTGGACTCATTACTGACCGCAGACTACCAGCATATACGATTCGATTAAACATAATTGGGTAAACTCTTGATAAGCTAGGGTTCAGTATTCACCAGTATTGGATTCCTAAGATAGATTATAATTAGCTGGTGTATGCTTAATGACATATTCATTAATTATGACAGGATTATATGAATAACGTTTAGGAAGAAGCCCGCCTAAACCTTGCGAATGATATAACACCAACATAGTAAAACAATCATCGCATTAATATACAAATCTGCGTTTTAATTAGATTAATCATGGTTAATACAATTTCCCTATGATAGGCTTGACCGCTCCTTAACCTTTTGATTATCAACTTGCGTGTGTTTGAGTAGCGAAAGTAGATTTAAGTTACCACCAAAACCCGTGCCAGTCTCTCAGGTTGAAAACCCCCCTTTTACCATTAGTTTATGTTTAACTTAGGTTTAATGTAGAATAACTTAGGACTAACTTAGATAACTAAAATACCAATAATTAAGTGTTAACGTTCTCGCTCTTAGTGATCGACACCTTACTTACCAACGAAGCTACAACTGATCGGGTACACTGCCCGTTAGTGTTGTTTTAGGTAAAGTCGGCCAAATATAAATAGTAAAGCTTGAAAACAAAAATAACAACCTACACTACGACACATCAAGTTTTTTTGGCGCCGTTGCCGGGATGTGAAATTGTTTAATTCTTATTTGTTAGTATTTTTAGCTTAACGTAGCTTAATTTGCATTGTATATTATTGCATATTGTGTGCTTGTGTGATTGTTTTTATTTTGCATTATATTTGTTCACTGTTACTGTTCTGATCGAATAATCGATACGGCGTATCCTAACTGATTGAATATGACGTATCACCTTTCGACAACAATACAATGTATTCTGTTCAACAGATCAATACGGCGTATTCAGTCAATTGAATACGGTGTATCGATCATTTGATACATTAGCAGACTGTATTTTTCATATTCCATTCTAGTTTATAGTTTTATATATTTCTTCTTTCCGAGCATATCCTACTTATTATTTATCCTGCATTTCAGGAAGTAAAGGAAGAAAAAGCAAGATCGATGGGAGAACCATCTATGGATGAATGCATGGGTTTTACCCAATCAAACTATAATTGGGAGATTTTGGAAGATTAAAAGATCGAATTGAAGGGACGACTTCTCATCGAACTAAGGAAGAACGCTTTCAGTGGAACAAATGGTAAAGACGTGGTTGAGCATATTGAAAACTTTTTAGAAGTGATTGATTTGATAAAAGTTCCTAATGTAAGTAATAATCAAATTAGGATAGGTATTTTCCCTTTTTCACTGACTGGTGCTGCAAGCAAATGGTGGGATGATGATTCTATTGGGTCGATTACAAAATGGGAGGATCTCATGGAAAAAATTTCACAAAATTTTACCCACCTTCTCGTACTGGAAGACTGGAAGTTTGCACTAATGTTAAAAGCGACCCAAACGATTTTGAATTTGCACTATGACTAGCTTCAAAGTTTAGAAACCATGAAAAGATGGATTGGCACACTAAAAATACATTATGGGCTTATTGGAAAAGAGGGGATCATGAAGAAGTAATAAGCGACGATGAAGTTCCTAAGGATGGAAGTTTAACTAATGAGGATGAAATTGCCCAAATCTTTAGGATTGATACTGATTTATTTCACTTCGAGACTCTTCTTTGTCAAACCTTCAAGAAATTAAACTGCCCTTATCATATGGATGGTGATAAACTCACTAAAGATACCCATGAACTGACAACCAATGAGGAATGCAAGGATGATTGGATTTATGAGCGGAATAATAGAATTCTATGGGTGGAAGAGAAGCCAAGGACTAGTAATGAAGAATGGGCAGAACCAATGAATGACATTCGTCACCAATGCAATCCACTTCACTTCAAAATTGGAACCGCTAAATGACCTACATGTAATTAGAAGGATGACGGATATTGCAACGCTGGAGACTTACCCAGACTGATTCGTGAAGGAAATTCAATTCGTTATGAAAGTTACGAGTGGTACGATACAATTGAAGATAACAAATTATTGAAGGAAGCTTTGAATAATATAAGGGGTTTAGAAGAATCGATGAATGAAAAATAAGAGTTGAGTAATGACGAGCGGAGCCTTGATTCGCCCGTTGATGAATGGGAAGATTATGAGCATACCGCTTACATAGAAGCCGATGTCAAGTCCAACTAAAACCCTTATCTTGATATTTCTCGGGTGTTTAATGACTATAGAAGGAGGAGTGAAGACGAGATTGTTCAAGATGAGATAGAGCTGAATAATGATGAGGGTGACGACATGGGGCATCTAGACGATCACTTGGTTCACAAGAATGAACCTTTTAATATTAACATGGAAGAAGAAGGATTTAATGAACGAAAATGCAAGCCACTTGGAATTCCATTCACAAGATCGCCATGGTACAGAACTGAAAGGTTTGAGGTAGTCAAGTACTCGTTCGGACCATTAGAAAAACACATAGCTATTAAAGAATGCGGGTACTATGATTGGACTACAACCGAAGAAAATGCGTGTCACGTGTACCAAGATATCTTCCACAAGATGGAGGAAGGATGGTTCGTGACAAGGATGGAATGAAGAGCAGAAGACAAGTCTAACTTAAAGACTTTGCTATAAAGAAAAGTGTTTACCGGGAGACAACCCGGATTTATTTTCTGTTATCGAGTCTGTCTTCCCAGTTAGCTGATACGGCGTATCCAACCCCAATGGATATGGCGTATTGACTATCTCGTTATCCAATCTTATTTTTCTACACATTTTAAACTTTATTGTCATTTCAGTCTATACGGCGTATTGGTTATACGAATACAGCGTATTAGGCGACTGACCCGTACTTAAGATTTTTAATAAAGGTCTCACTATGGCATATCCTGGTTTATTGATACGGCGTATTGACTTTCTGTACAGTTTTAAGATTTTTTTATTTCAATTTCTAACCAACGAATACCGGAGATAGAATTGCATTTGTTTTTCTTATAATTTACACAGGAACCTTACTGAACGAAAAAATTGATACAGTGGAATGCTTATTTTCTAGAATCCTATGTGTTGTATTCATGTTGGTATCTAGACACTTTTACAACACACAATCTTGCTCATAAACGTAACATGGATGATCATATCGAGTAAATCCCAGGGAAGTTTCTCGTTCTAATTCTTTTAATTTCCCGTTTTTAATGTTACATTTATACAACGAGGTCGTTGTATATCTCAAGTGGGGGAGGAGAATTAGAATGCTTACTTGTCCTATTTTTACATTAATATGCATAAATTATGCCTAAATTAAAAAAATAGCATATTTTTGTGAAATTATTAGTTGCATGACCCCGCACACATAACCTTTGATAGATATTATGAGGATTTAGCCTTATCCATTTTTTTTATTTTTACCCAAATTCCACAAAAATATAAGTGTGCCGGTGACTGTAGTAAAGTTTAGAACTTGGCTTGGTATATCTATTCGAGACCACAATAATAAGTATTACTTTTGTAATTGGAGTGACCTGTTTAACTTGGTAAATTTCTAGGATTACATCAAAAAAGCCTTTACATGTGTTACTAACTAACTACATTGGTTAGTTAGCCCTCATATAAATCATTTGTTTACTCTCATTTTTAGGGTAAGATACCCCTAGAAAAACCTGCTGAGCCATTCCTTTTCTTTTGTTACACCCACATGTTTTTTTTAAAATTACATCTTTGCATCTTAGCCTACCCTATTAGATTAAGTCCTTAATCATCGGTTGCTAGTTGCTTTTATGTAAAAGTATGTATTTCCTATGGTGCTATGCATATTTCTTATCTCTAGTATGGTTGGAAAAATTACACAATGCAATTGGGTACGTGTGTGAATCTTCTATCCATGGTAAGGTCAGAAAAATTGTACAATGCAATAGGAATGTAAAAGTAGTAGTAGTTGATTTAAGTTTCGTGTAAGTTACTACTTGTACTAGTATGATTGAATATTAATTATTCAAATTTATCATGTTCGTGAAGTGGTGAAAGATACACCCTTATTTAGATTATTAGTGGTTTAATTGAAAAAATCAGAAAAATACAAAAAGCAGTTTTTAAAGTTTTGTTGTATTAGAGTTGGTACGTAATATAAACCAACTATGTATAAGTATGTATAAAGTGGTAAATATAAACTACTAGAGTTGTAATCGGGATGATTAGGAGTTGACCGTTATGGGAACACCAACTAAGGATTGTTTTCAATGATCTATTAATCGAGGCATTTTCTGAGTCTAATTTGTGTCTTCCAAAGCGTTGATTGTTCTATGTTAAAGCATGAGTTAGTTTATCATTTTATGTCTTTTTTAAGGGATGGTTGGGAAAGTAAGTAGGAGCATTGTTCCTTATCTATTTAGACTTAATCTATTTGTTTTTATTTTTATTTAACACCAATTATTTTTCCTTTCATAATCCTTATCCTTTGGTCTTACTCGAATGAGGATGCGAGCAATCACATATGTCTATTCTGTCATTACGGCCATGTATGTGTGATTTTTTCTGCTTTGTTAGTTTATTACTATTGGTGAAAGATTAGAAGATCCATACCATATATCACTCTTCGTCCTAACCCTTGGTTTTACTTGAGTGGGGGAATTGAATGCAATCATGTATGTCTATTCCATCGTTATGGATGTGTAAATGTAGATTGTCTCCCCTGCTAGTTTACGACTTTTGGTAAAGACTAGTAGTCCTATTCTTTTGCTTATTTGAGTTAAGGTTCGAACGCAGTCATATGTGTCTATTCCGTCGTTATGGATGTGTATGTGTGATTTTGTCACCTTTTCTGGAATATTGGTATCGGTATAGATTCGAAAGAGTGATCAAACCCTTAAACCTTTTTAACCCAATTTACCTTTTCAAACTAGTTACTTCTTAGCTTTAGTGGTAGAGATGTGTATCCTTGCCAAGCTTATAATAGAATATTCATCACGACCGAGCAATTGAGCGAATTATTAGGATGTTACCACATAGATTATTTTGAGTGATTTGAGTTTTTTCATTCCCTTATTTCGTGAGGTGCTAAGTTGTGTGCCAATAATCAAATAAAAAGTTGCTTAACGGAAAAACCTAGACTTTGGTTTAGGATACATTTTCATAAATTTTCTAAAGTCTACTTGGGGACAAGTAGGATTCAAGTGGGGGAATATTTTATAACATCAAATAACGTCTATTTTATAAAATCATGTATTCCATATTTATTGCCCATTTTACATTATTTATGCATGAATTGACACTTACTTGTTTATATTACTTATTTGCAGTAAATACGGAACAATTGGAGAAGTTTAGCTAAAAGGCGCACATTTTGGAGCTTAGACGAAGAAATCACGAATCTGCTGATCTGACAGTATATATGTCGTATCCATCACGGAAGATACGGCGTATCTGCGCCTGAACTTCCCAAGAAACCATGAAGATTTAAAGACCTATACGCCGTATCCAGAAGATATCATACGTCGTATTCACGGATAAACTCAAGGAATATTCTGGAAGATAACAAACATGGTCCCTACTCCAAGAAAGCCCTATACGACGTATTGACCTCAACCAATACGACATATCAACTTGATTCCATGCGTGTATAAATACAAAACCCTAAACACAATTTTAGGGTGTGCTTAAATATATTTTTGAAACCCTAACCACATAAGTCGATTTTCAGAAGCCAAGAAGAGGAAGGAAGGTCTTGCAACGCGTTTAATTCCATAGGAAACACTTTGTGATTCTCATATCTTAATAACCCTTAGATTTTTGGTATCATTCGTTTAACTCAGTTAGTTTACCTTGGTCTTTGGTTTATTATGCTTGTATTCATTACAATGGTTATCGGCTAATACCTTTAGGTATTAGCCATGGTTATGATAATTTAATGTTTGGTTTGCTTATTTAGATTATTTATTACATGTTAAACGTTAATTATGTTTATCACATGATACTTGTTTATGTTTGATTATGCTTTTAATCTATCATTCAACTAGATCTAATTTTATGGACCAAATAGGTTAGAGTTTGGGATAGAACTGCATATAGGTTTTATGTGACTCTAGAAATATAGGACTACAAATTTAACTCGCTAGTGTTTCCCTGTTATAGAGGATGGTAGTCTAAGTGGTGACTTAGGTTAATATAACAAATGCATTTTGACGACCGTGCTTGGACTCATTACTGACCACAGACTACCAGCATCTATATTATTTGAAATGGTGGTTGATCAATTCCCGTGACTCTAGTAGTTAAGCATCTCACAAAGATCTTTCCAAGTATTTTCCATGGTTGAGGTAATCCTTTTGTCACAAAATATGTAGGAAGATACATCGATAGAGAAAATCTAAGTTCATCCCGAAAGAATGGCAGCATGTGTGTGAAAGTTAGAGGTTCAACAAATGCATCATTATTGTTGACAGTGGCTTTAGGCAACTGAAACAAGCATCTAAAATCATCTACTGAAAAATTTAACTCCTTTGTGTCAATGAAGAACTTGAACTTTTCCTTTGAATCATTAAAATTGAGAGTATGCCAGGATTGTTAAATGTAGATCCAAGGTACCGAAGCAGAAGTAACCAGAGAGAATCGTAGTGGATGTTGATTTAGAATGTTTCCAAGGATCTTGCATGATGTTGGACATGATGGATTGATGAGATCGATCTTCTCTTTTGCATCCCTAAATCATATTGCTTGTTTGGTGGGCAAAGTTAGTCTCTTGAGACGTGTGGTTGTGGTTGTTGTGCCATTATGAATTCTGAATGGTTTACAAGAATGTGTTAGATCAAAAACAATATGACATTTTTGTCTCTTTTTGCTCTATTTGTTTTATATGTTCTGGCAATTCTTTTTGAACACACTTTTGATCAGTTTCTTTCTCATGTGCTTATTTCTTGCTTTTACGAGCACATGTCATACTCTTTATTTGCATTATTCTTTTGATTTTACTTTTGTATGTTCTGGCAATTCTTTTTCGAACATACTCTGATTTGCTTTTATGGTTTTTATCTCTCTTTCTGTCTGTTAACTTATATCATTCCAACATCATACACGAAAATAAGATAGATCTTAGAGAGAGAAAGAGGGTTTTTAGAGAGAGAAAGAGAAAATGAAAACGAGAGAAAATACTTATTGCACTAGTAAGAAAGAGTGAACAACAACAACCTCCCAAACATGCTTGGGAGGGTTTATATACCCTAAGAGGGCCGTCCTTAAGAAGGCTTTGGTCTTGGGCCTTTAAGGGTCGAAACAAAAAAATAAATGGGCTTTAGCCCGACACTTAGGCCCGATTAGCTTAATTACTTCCCGTAAACTAATGTTTTCTTATACAAGGCTTACGAATAATAATGACCATCACTTGACTAAAACAAGGCTAACAATCTCCCCCTAATGGGTGGTCATTGTACTTAAGTACTTCACTTCTTGTAATGTCTTGGTTCTTGAAGCCTTGTGATCTTGGGAATTCTTTTGAAGTTTCTTTTACATGCTTGTGATCGTGGATCTTGATCTTGATCTTTATATCTTGTGACTTTATCTTGATATCTTGGTCTTTTAGCCTGGAGATAAACTTGGATACTTCTTGACTGGAACACTTCTTAACCAACAAAGTCATACTTTGACATTACTTGAAGGCTGGTAATCTTCCTCAACATAAACCTTGTGACTTGATCTACTTGTAATCATGTACTTGATGTTCTTTTGAGGAAGTTCTTGTTTATCAGAGCTTGCGGAAGTGTAACTTTGAAATTCAAAGCTGTCTTCAAGTCTTGATTGATGCCTTGAATGTTTCTTTGATCTTTGAATATAAGCATGTGGCCTTGACTGCGACTCAGATGGAATGTGGTAGTTACACAATCAACTTGTCCTACATGTTTAAGTTAGTGATAAACAATAGATATGGACGAATATGTCTTTGCCATTTCGTCGATTTTAGGATGCGATAACCATCGGTTCCCTGTTTTATAGTATAAATACTATACATGTGACCAGGTAGATTCAAATAATCTCCTTGATTGGGTTTCCAGCTCAAAGTGTTGGATTCTCTAATGAATAAGCATCATATTCGTTGTACTTGCTAGTTCTCATTACAGGAACGTCTCAAAGCAGACATCACGATAAGGGTAAATCAGTTAGTTACTATCTGACTAATTGAGTCGTCAATACGTGTTCAGTCTTCCCATGCCCAGATGCCCTCTTGAGGTTGCCATAATGGACATGAGATCGACCTCATAGAACAATAAAGTTCTTAGAAGTCTAAAGAAAACTTGTTTGAAATCAGTCGACATGTTAATGGATAAAAAATTTAAACATATCAAAAGTTTTATATTTTTCAAAAAAACATCTGTCAATTCTCATTAATTCATACAGATTATATATGCATCTGTGTTGGACTCTTGTATAGCTTGTGTTCTTGATGATGAACAACAAGTGTATATGGAATTATGTCCTAATGCGATTTTATTGATTGACCTCGTTGGCTCTAGACTCTATAAGTGCACTTTTGTTATTTGGTGATCAGAGGCAGGAGCGGACTGCCACCTTTTTAATATCTACTATCTCAGAGTGAGAAAGTCGATAGAAGTGTGTTGTACTCCGTGAGAAGTGAAACAAACTTCTTTTGAGAGAAGCCTGAGTAGATAGGAGGGTTGTGCAGTACATCACTGAGTCCATGATGACTTGTCTTCAAGACCATAATCAACTTTTTGATTACCGATAGATTATGCATTAACCCTGTTTTTTCCTAAGAATGGAGGTTTGTTCCGGTAATAACTCATGCCTTGTATAACATTTTCCCATTTTCCCATTACTCCTTTTTTTCAATCATACCCAAGGACTTCTACTCTATCTAATGGAGTGTCCCTGGGTTGATCCCTCTAATTCTGGCTGGATCATGGAACAAAATTGTTAGCCTTAATTTATTGAGTCAAACAAGGAAGTTCGGTCACTCTACGATGGAGCTTCGGTCTTTAATTAGTTAATGTTGTAATAGTATAATATCGGGAATCGGGCTCGATAGTTAATCTAATATTGTATATGTTTCGGGTTTAGTTGACTTAGAGTCTTTTCTTTAATTTCTAACAATCTCCTCCTCCTAAGGGAGGTTATCAATTACAAAAACTTAAGATTTACATTCTTATGAATTGTCTTTAATCTTTTCTCGTTAAGTCTTGTTTCCATAATCATCTTATCTTGTTTTGAATCTTGATGTAGTTATCTTTAGACTTTTATGCTTTTTGCTTGTTATCTTGGTCTTGACTTGTATGTGATTTTTGCCTTTGAGATCATCAACACATCATAATCACTTCTTTCGCGATCTTGTAATCTTTGCCTTCTTGTGATCTTGTAACTTTTGGACCGACATGCTCATACTTTTCTTGTTGTTGAAAGCTTGTGTAACCATCTTTCTTGAAATTCTTTAACTTTAACACTTCGTCACTTTATGGAGGACGTGTGGTATCATAGTAGCGGAAATTTTTTAGAATTCTTTAACTTTAATACTTTGTCACTTCAAGAAAGACGTACAATATCAGAGTAGCAAAAGTCTTGAAACATGTACTTGAGCTTTCATGATGTCTTTACTTATGTTGGTTGAGTATGAGCATGTGGTATTGACTTCGACTTGTCATCGGGTAACTGTTACCGCCGTTAGGAAACCTGCATGAATGGGTTACTGATAAACAACATATATGGATGAAAATAGCTTTGTCACTTTGTTGAATACAATTGTAATAACCACGGTTCCCCGTTAATCAGTATAAATACTGCCAGTGATCAGGTAGAATTCTAAAGAATCTCCTTGACAGGGTTTCGCAGCTGCACTAGCCGTTCTCAGTACCGGAGCATCTCAAAGCAGACAACACAATAAGAGTGAACCGGTACATTACTATCTTCTTGATTAAGCCGTCAATTCGTGTTCAGCTTTCCTATGTCCAGATACCCTTGTGATGCTTCCTATGTACATAAGATTGAAAATTGATTTAGGAAAATCAGTCGATGTGTTAAGATGCAAATGGTTTTTATAACAAACCAACAATTTTATTTTTTTCAAAATTCATTAGTCAATTCATAAGCTGGACCGAATCGATATCTAGTATAATAAGTTCGATCCTTGTAGGATCTCACAAGAACCCTAACACAGGCTTGTTTGAGTTGGATCTGGAAGGATTATTACATGTCATTGTGAATACTCTTTTTATGCATCACTCTTGATGTTCTAAGCATTATTCACAAAGATCATGTGTTAGGACTCTTGATATATTTTTGTTTTCACATTGTATTGAATTAGCAAAGTTTATTTTGGATAAAGTGTTCTAATGAGATTTTATATATTGATCCTCTTTTATGGCTCTAGACTACCGATCTTATAGTGACTTTGGTTTTAGTAATCGAAGGTGGAGCAGACTTGCCACCTTTTCAATATCAACATACTCGAGTGAGGAAAGTCGATAGAAATGTGTTTAACTCTATGAGAAATGATACAAGTAGTTCTTTTGAGAGTACTGAGTGGATGGGAAGGTGTTTGTGATTGCATCACTAGCGTTATGATGACTATCTTCAATACAAGACACAACTTAGTGTTTCTTGATAGCATTGTTTGACTCGGTTTCTTGACTATGGTGTAAAGAGGGTTTTCATTCTTTTCTCCCTTATCTTTACATTTCTTTTAAATTATTCAACCCATTCATTGCCTTTACCAAAGACTTTCATCACTTACACATTGTTGGCATTTCGTTACAGGTGTTAGCTCTGTCTTAGTCTGCATTATTCCCTTTTCTCCTTTTTTCATCACACCTAAGGACTTCTATTCTAACTAATGGAATGTACCTGGGTAGATCCCTCCGGTTTTGTCTGGATCATGGGAACAAATACCTATTCTTAACCACCTTATAACTCTAATTGATTATAAACATGGTCGGTCTTTCAGTATTGTTCTCAGCCTAAAAACCATTTGATATGTTCCCCCTCAACACGTGCATCGATATTCGAAAATGTTTAGCACATGAAGGGTGAAGCTTGCACTTGAGTCCTTAAAATCACATCTTTAGCCATATATTTTAATCACATTTTCTCCCTTTATCAAAAATGTCAAATCTCTTGATATTTTGGATATCAATTGATTTAAATATAAATGCTTTCAGGGAAAAAATGTTCCAATTATTAACAAGCCGTACTAGGAACATTATAATGCTCCCCCTCAATTTATGAGGGTATTATATATATAGTGTTGAGTACGTTAATTTGAAAGTTTTGAATTTATTGAAAAATTCTAGAAAATTCGTACTCAACACTATTTATATTGCCTACTATTATAAGTCTATACTACATATTCACATTATTCACAAGATAAGATTTTGAGATTGGACCTGACGATTAAACGATACGCGTCATCAGTTTGTAGTCCATCTCGAGTTCCCGAGCACCAACCAATCTTTCAAGATTCCGAATGATCATTCTTTCACGCATCTACTTATCAATCAACTCGACCATAAGTTCTGACCTTTTCCTGTCAGTGGCCGTCCACTTTCTCCTTGCATATCTTATTGTATTCAAGTAAAAATCGCGTACTCTATGATGAAGCTCATCTCAAACTTTCTTGAGCCTCCCGTCCGAGAACTTGTATAGCTCATCAGCCCGCATCACTCTTTTTTGTTTGCTCAGGTCTTCATAGATTACCCCTACTAGTTTGTGAGATGGAATGTAGAGTTCTTTAAGTTCTATTTCTGGAAAGGTCTGTTGAGGTGGAGTGATGTTGAGTTTCTTCTGGTAACTCTCTACAGCAAGCTGTAGATCCTCGACACGTTTCTTGATGACGAGACTTCTTGTGAATATACGAAGAGCCACAATAAAGTCAACAATATCGCTGTCGGTGAGATGAAATAGCTTGTGTTGAACAGCAAGAAGCAGCATGTCTTCAATGTCATTCAGGTGTAGATCCACGAAGTCACTTTCTTTAAACTTATAGAGCTGACGATCAACTCTTTTCAACATAATCAATCCTAGATAACCATATTCGTACAGTTTCTTGACACTAACACTCTTTACACCAAGAATTTTCTAAGTAGAGTACACATTATGCTTGGAGAACTTGTTTAGTTGAGATCTGTGCCATAGCTTATGCCCTTCACCCCAATGTTTGATCCCTTTCAACGCAATATCCTTTTTTCATCCTTACTTTGGTAGGAATCTAAAGCGTAGGTAACCATGGCTTCTATTCCAAAAGATCTCTTAAGTACAATGCTTTTGTCATAGTAATTCAACTTTGTTATTTGTTATTTCGGCATTCAGAAATATTTCAGTTTATCTAAGTCACGTTGAAGAAAGTAATCAAGCAGAAACATTTTGATGGCTTGGCTTTGACTGGCCAGAGGAAGAGGTTTTAGAAGGTAGAAAGGGGGGGTGGGGGGGTGGGGGTGCGGGTAACGATCTCTTTTAAGATTATTCCAATCAAGCTTGTTTGTTAGTGCATTGAAACATTCTTGGAAATGATACTCTAGTTCGACGCTGCTAGAACATGTACCTTTTAACAGATTATAGGCAGGTCCTAACAAGATATCTTGAGTAAGATTATCAATTTTAAGTCGATTCAGCACATACAGTAGAAACTCTATAAAATAATACACTTGGGACCACCAAAATTTATTAATTAAAAGAGTTATTAATTAATCGATAAATTAATAATTATTAATTTATATATTAATTAATATTTTATTAATTTATAGTATACAAATGGTTGGAAGAAAAATTCTCTATATATCAAAGAGTTGGGTTATCGCAATGCAATGGATGTCGAAGATGTTCTGACTCACCCAGAAGAAAATGTAGTTGCACAGTTGTTGACTGATGAAGAAATTATTGAAAGCGTTATTGGAATTAATAAAGATGATATCGATGAAGAAGATGATGAAAGTTCTACAATGGAACCCCCTTCGCGAAACGAAGCTATTAAAGCGGCAATCACATTGAACAATTTCTTGTTGAGCTTATGAGAAAAAAAACACCAGATGTTCTTACTCATGCTAAGGAAAATTAGAGACGAGATTTCAAGGCGAAATTTGTTTTCAACAATAAACAAAAGACAATTGAGTCATTTTTCAAGGTAACCTTCATAATATATTAAATGTAATATGCTATATATAAGGAAATATTAATTTATTTTTTATATGGGGTCTAAAAGAAATTATCAAAAATGTATTATCTTATTAATTTTAGCGAATTATTAATTTTAGCACCCATATCATCGTGTCGGGACGGCAAAAAAATATTATCTTAGAGAGTTTATTAAATAATCGAGTATTAATTTATCGAGTTTCTACTGTATATGGAGAAATCAATCAGAGTGGCCATTAGGTCGTTAAATGTAATAGGATCCTCTGTAACAGATACCATTTGATTAAACCAAGGCTGTTCGGGTTGATCAAGTACAACCTGATGCTTGTTCCATTTCGGATTAAGAGTAGGAGGCCTTGGAGGTTGTATGAACCAGTCTGGATTCGGAGTATTAGTTGTCTTGGGTTCAGAAGCATCTTGTGGTTGATCTTGTAGAATACAAGTAATCTTTGATATATGAACCAAGAACTAGAGAGATAAAGAGTGGAAGGAAGGATGTATTTTTCTAGCGAGAGTGTGAAGGAATGTAATGAACATGAAATGCATTAAGGTGAAAATGAGAATACAACCAACCAACACCCTCTCCAAGGCATGGAGAGGGTATTTATACTCCAAATGTGGCCGCCAATGGCCTTGTAAGGCTTTCCATGGGCCTTTGGGCCATATTAGCTCATAAACTAACCATTGACTAACTACGGGCTTTGACTAGTTAATATTGGAAGTGACTGAGACTTTTCTTATTCTTAACAATCTCCCCCTAAGGGAGGTCACTCTAATTTACAAAACATTAAACTTAGCATACTATGCTTCGACTTTAGTCTTGAGCTCGTAGTCTTTAACTTCAATCATTAACTTGTGAATTGTTGTAGTGATCTTTGACTTTAGGCTCGAGCTTGTTCCTTTATCTTGACTTGTTTGTGAAAAATGTGATCTTGAGCAACTTGAGATCATCAACCAAGCATAATCTCGTTTCGCCATTCTTGTAATCTTTACCATCTTGTGAACTTGTGACTTTTGGACCGACATGCTCATACCATTCTTGATTTTGATAACTTAAAAGCTGTAATTATGTATCTTTCTCGAAGTTCTTTAACTTTAACACTTTGTCGCTTTGAGAAGGACGTACGGTATCAGAGTAGCAGAAGTCTTGAAACATGTACTTGAAGCTTTTTATGATTGTCTTTTATATTTGTCGGTCGGGTATGAGCATGTGGCTATGAATCTGTGAGTCAGCTAGAATCAGGTACCTCCATGTCCATCTTTATATATTCATGAAATTAAAACTGTAGCATTTAAAGTGGGGCGGAAGAACTTTGGATTTGTATTTCGACCTGAGTTTCGTTGTTTTGTTAGAGTTAACCTTCGAATCTGTGAGGATCGACCTGTGATCAGTTAGATTCAATTTAAGAAAAATCTCTTTGACAGGATTTCCAGCTGAAGTATCGAATCTTTATAACACATATGTATTAGATTCATCAAACTCAGCATGTTCTCATTACTGGAACGTCTCAAAGAAGACAGTACGATAAGAGTAAACCAATGAGTTACTGTCTCACCGATTAAATAAGAAAATGATTACGAAAGATCAATCGACGTGTCACTTGCTAAAGTGGTTTTGTGACACATTGAGAGTTTTAAGCAATTCAAAAATTCATTAATCATTGATCCATAACCTAGAACAAGTTTGATTCATAAGAATCACACCATTGTTGCTTTCCAGTTGTCACAAGTTTGATTCATATAGAATCACACAAGTCACCTACCATGAGCTTGTTTGAGGTTGGTTTAAGCAGGATTTCCATCTCCATTGTGAATTATATCACTGGATGTTTGGGAGAAAAAATCACAAGGATAATGCGTAGGACTCTTAATGTATCTTTGTTATTCACATTATGTGGGACTAAGCAGCTTAATTTGATAAGTGTCCTAATGAGATTCTATGGTTGATCTCTTTTGGCATTTAGCTCAATAATGCACTTTGTTTTTAGTGATCGAAGACTGCCACCTTTTCAATATCGCCTGACTCGGAGTGAGAAAGTCGATAGAAATGCGTGTAATCTCCGTGAGAAATGAAACAAGAGTCTATTAAGAGACCTTGAGTGGCTGGGGAGGGTTGTGCATAGCGTCATTGGGTCCATGACTTCCCTTTAAGTCAGACAACCAACTTAGTGTTTCTGACTAGTTTTGTATTGACCCGGTTTCTGCCTAAGTGTATGGAGGGCTTCTTTCTTTTCACCATTTATCCTTTTTTTGAACATTTCAATTTTCATTCTTCAACCCCTTCAATGCTTACCCGAACCGACTTTCTATAACTAACACCTTTGTTGGTTTGTTCCAGTGTAGATATAAACACCCTGTGTTTTCAAGTCATTGACGACATCGATAAATCCACAACCGTACATTTGTATTGTACGCGGTTTTTACTTTAAATCGTAATGTTAATGCTAAATCGAGTAAGCTAAAATTAGCGTTCAATCGTATACGGGCAGCAAACAATTAATGTTTTTCTTCATGCAAGGGTTAAAGTAGATTATTTTGAGAATAATTAGTATCTTTGTTTAATTTATTTTTATTGGTTGCGTAAATTGATTACGTTTTCGCAATAAAAGCAGTTTAGGCACTCGGGAACCACAAAACTTTTTTACGCTTCAAACAATCTACCCAACATTTATTCCCAATACTCAAATTCTTACAAAAAATATATCTATATGTCTCTATATGGGGATTTAAAGAGTTATTACAAGGAACATATGAAAGTAAATCTTACAACTTGGGTCTTTGTACAACACCTTTGCATTTAAGATTGCATACCATTGTTTCATTGACCAAACTAGTCTTCCTTAAGACCATGAGACTTGTTGAAGACTACTATTGCATTTTTGACCAAGACTTTCCTCATATTTAATGCATAACTAGAGATAGGAACTCATACAAGTAAAACACTTAACCAAAAAGATCAAAAACCCTCCATTTGGCTCTCTACTAGGCCACGGCTCAAACAACCCTTTGTAACAAATCCATACCAAATTTTATACAACCTATACACACCTATACACATCATATCTAAGACATTCTAAGATATTTCCAAGCATTGGTTAACCATATTCAAGATTTAATCAAGAAAATGGAAGGCCTAGGGTTTTCACTTAGAAAGCTAAGGTTTATTTAAGAAAACTAGGGTTTTCTTTGGTGCAAACTTTGGATTTTTATCTAAACAAGGGTTTAGATTACATTGATCATCATCATCATACACCATAAGGTCATCTAGAACCCTTTGTGTTTTTCAATATTCATTTTATGCATATGTTAGTTCTATTGTAGCTTGAATCACCATGTAGGATTTTTAACATGTAAATGGAGTTTTTACTTGTAATGATCATTTTGCACACTATTATATATGTTGAGATATTGCTAATATGATGTTAAAAGGGATGAGAAAATTTTGTACCATATTAAGTTGGTGGTAAAAATGATTAACTTCAAAAAGTTAGTAAGGTTATTAAAGCAAGGTTATAATGGACTTCAACAATGGTCACTCAAAGATTCTGTACAAAATTCGTATATATAACACATTATTTTATGTTTTTTAAATGTAGTATGATTCACGACTGATTCGAAAAAAGGTAAGAAACTTGTAAAAAGGATTTATACGAAAAAAATAAGTTTAGAGCGAGGAAGGGGAAAAACGAGGTATTTATTCGAGGTATAAAAATCAGCATTTGTTAGTAGTGGTTTCTGTCAGGGATTTTTTAAGATGGTTTTTGCGGCACTTTAGGTCCGTTTCGGCATTCGGCCGAAACATGAAAGGTTTTTCGTTCGGAAGGTGTTTTACTTCCTCGCGAGGTTCTTTAGTCTAAAATGCGTGTGGTAACGGGTCGTAAAAGCGCGGGAAAAATTGGCTTTTTGGTAATTGATACACTGCATCAGATCTGATGCACGAGTGCTTTTCGCCCATTACTGTGTCGAGTTTCAGGTATCGGACAGAACTGGAAAGTTGTTCACAAAATTCGTTTCGCATAAATTATCTTTTAGAAACACCGAAGTCCATGAAATGTGATTTAATTAGGTTATTTTAGTCGGGTTCAGAATTAGAAAATAACCTTAACCACTACAGTAGTAACTACAACACTACCAGTAGTAACTACAACACTACCAATAGTAACTACAACACTACCATTAGTAACTTAACAACTACTACCAGGGTAACTACAAACATACCCAGTAGTAACTACTAAACAATACCTAAGTGTAATACAACACTTCCTGTCGTAACCTACAGACAATACCAGGAAGTAATTACAACACTACCAGTAGTAACTAAAACACTACCAGGGAGTAGTATACTACAACACTACCAGGAGTAACTAATACCATACACAGGAATAAACTATAATAACATTATTAAGATATTTATAATGTTTTACAAAATATAAATATGTTTTCACTCATCAATTAGAAAATTATGATAGCCCGAACGATAGTACGATATAATCTATAGGATTACATTCAATGTTATCAATTAAAGTACCCGGTACTTATACGACCTATGATAATTTAGGTTGCATTCGATCTTTTACGTAACGCATTATCTGCGACATTTAGATTATCATAACTCAAGGTGAGTTCATAGCCCCACGTTTTACATGCTTTTGTTTTTACAAAGTTTTTGGGGTGAAAAACAATGCAAATGTTTACAAACTGGACACAATTGGTTAAGTATTAAATTATGATTACATGTTCCTAAGTAGCGATAACCCAATCTGAGCCCATTTATCATGAACTGTTAGATTACTAGCGCGAATGGTATGAATATATCTATTGGGTTTTTGACACCCCGTTGGGGATTGCTATCACTGAACAACGAACCGTATACCAATGTCGAATATAGGATGTTTGCGGGTTTAGAACATCACTCGACTGGCAAGGAGGCATTAATTTGGGACTCACGATACGTCAAGCTTCAGTGTCATGAGCTTAGAGGCAACAAATTACATTTATATGAAGTCTGCATTTGTTGGCATTATCATACACTTGGGAGATCTTATGGTCCCATACAATCATAATATTTGTCAAACTAATGAATATCACCAACATTATTGTTGAAGTTTAAAGTAAATTTTTTTCAGGGATCAATAAGCCGTGGAGCGATGGATACCAGGTGGTTGTTGATTGGATGTCAAAAGCATAAAGATTTTGTCGCATTTCATTTTATGGGCTGAAAATCTTTGTATTTGATTAAGTGAACAAGTTAAGCTTACACAATTACTTTGTTAAATCCAATGTATCGTTTTCAAACGACTTTTTGGTCGTTCTATATATATCTTGTGTTGTTGATTCATGAAGTAACACGCCCCGGACCCATATTCCGCTGCGACCCAATTTGGGGGTGTTACAGATTGGTATCAAGAGCCAAGGTTATAGAGAACCAGGTCAAATGTTTTTGCTGGACTATAACCGTTTTCAAACAATGAATTCATACAACGGGGTTGTACACGGGACATACATATGTGCATACATTCATGCATACACTGCTTGTTGCATTAGTTAGTTGGACTAGATGCATTCGTAATTGATATACATGTTATGATTATAAATGTATATTATAAGAGTCTTATATAATATACTCATATAAGCCATTTCTGCTGGTCACAGTAGTCATGTCAGCTGATTCCGCCGTTACCTATACTTCTGTTCACTCTGAGGCACGATCTTGGAGTATTCCATCTGAGGATCCTTACGAGGAGGCTGCCCGACAGCTACTGGAGCAGGCACCACATTCTCCAGAGTATGTACCTGATCCCATGGAGCTGGAGGATCATGTACCAGTATACATTCCGGAGCCTGAGCATCCTGAGGACTTAGTGCCAGCTGAGGATGAGGCACCTACACCTCTACTACCACCATCCTTTTTATCTCCACGTAGTCGACCCCTTAGTCCTAGAGCACTCGAGGTTGAGATGAGAGATATAGCATCAGCCTTCTATCATTCACTACACCCATCAGGGACCCCACCATTGTTACCTATCCCTCTACCTGCACCATCTACTAGCCGCAGAGCTGATATTCCCGAGGCTGACACACCGCCTCGGAAGAGACTACTACTTACTACTCCCAGACCTGGGTGTGAGGTTGGAGAGAGTTCTGCTGCTGCTGCTGCGAGACAGCCAGGACCCACTATGGCCCATAGAGTCGATCATAGTCATGTAGACACTATGGAGACCAGGTTTCGAGATATTGAGAGGAGGATGATGACCGCTTTAGAGATGGTCAACATGAGGGTCAGTTACCAGGTAGATGTTCGCAGTAGAGAGAGTTCTGAGTTTTACACACGACATCACGATGCCCAGAAGGATCGTGCAGCTGTGAGAGCTGAGATTGAGGTATTGAGGAGAGAGAGACTTGCTTACGAGCAAGAGAGTATGGAGACCCGTCAGGCCTTGGCTAGGTCTGAGGCTCACTGCAGGGCATTAGAGGCACGAGTTACAGTATTAGAGACTGAGGTGCATCGCCACGAGTGGCAGCGTCAGGCTGCAGATGATCTTGCTGTTCAGTATATCATGCGTACCCAGGCCCTGGAGGCTGGAGCGCGCGTTAATTGGGGACACTGGTGCAGTTCCTAGACTTCGTTCTGATTTGTAACATACTATGCGAGTCTGATTAAGTATTATGGGGTTACTCCAGCTAGTCAGGCGGTCTATCGATCTTTTGTTTGGGTTAGCTATCCTGTATAGATTCTTTTGTTTCTGATTAGGCATATCCTGTAATAGCTACTAAGTATTCGGGTAACTCCGGCTAGTAGGGCTCTATGTTGATTTCATTTTGTAACCTAGCGATAGGGAATCATTTTGTACCAAACAGATCATGTATATTTCCAGGTTATATATGGAATGGATGTATTATGTTATGTCGATCTTGTGTTGGTTATATGTTTCACTGTGTGATGTGATCTCACTTTATTTATCATGGATATGTTATGTCACGTTATGATTGTATTGAAATCTAACGGGTATTGTATTTTCTTGTGATTGAAGAAAATGGCACCAAAAAGAGCCACAAGGTCAACACGGGCCACAACAACAACACCAGCCCCAACAGCAACCACAACCACTACGGTCACAAATGCCCAACTCCAAGCTATGATTGATCAAGGTGTCAGTGCCGCTCTGGCCGCACGTGACGCAACTAGGAATGGCACCGATAGCCATTCTTCGGGAACGGGTGTCAGGGGATCTGAACGCGTTGCCCGAGAGTGCACTTAGGGAGTGGTTGAGTTAACCCAATGGTTTGAAAGAATGGAGACTGTCTTCCGAATAAGCAACTGCTCGGTAGAAAACCAGGTCAAGTTCTCTACTTGTACTCTATTAGCAAGTGCTCTAACATG
Organism: Tanacetum coccineum; assembly: GCA_026074375.1. Classification (NCBI taxonomy): domain Eukaryota; kingdom Viridiplantae; phylum Streptophyta; class Magnoliopsida; order Asterales; family Asteraceae; genus Tanacetum; species Tanacetum coccineum. The sequence continues at coordinate 21,412 of BQNB010095597.1, forward strand.
GTGGAATTCCCATGTTATGACTGTTACTCATGATGTTGCCTATTCAATGACTTGGGTCGATCTAAGGAAGAAGATGACCGACAAATATTGTCCACGAAATGAAATGAAGAAGCTTGAGGCTGAATTATGGAACTTGAAAGTGATAGGTACGGATGTGGTCAAGTATAACCAACGTTTTCAAGAACTAGCACTTCTCTGTGTGAGGATGTTCCCAGAGGAGTCAGATAAAATTGAAAGGTATGTCGGGGGATTGCCCGACATGATCCATGGAAACATCGTAGCTTCAAAGCCAAAGACCATGCAAGAGGCTATCGAGATGGCCACTGAACTGATGGACAAGAGGGTCAATACCATTACGGAAAGACAAGCTGAAAACAAGAGGAAGTTTGAAAACACTTCCCGAAACAATCAGAATCAACAACAACAACAAAATAAGAGGCAGAACACAGGCCAGGCCTACACTGCAGGCAATAGTGACAGGAAATCATACGCCGGGTCTAAACCTCTGTGTTCCAAGTGTAATTACAATCATGAAGGTCCGTGTGCTCCAAAGTGCTATAAATGCAACAAGTACGGTCACATCGCTCGTGACTGTAGGGGTACGAGAAATGCCAACACCAATAACAACCAGAAGGGCACCGGATCGGGTCAGAAACCTACTTGTTTTGAGTGCGGAGATCAGGGACACTTCAAAAAGGATTGTCCAAGAATGAAGAACAACAAAGGCAACCGTGGTAATCAAGCTGGGAATGACCGGGCTCCAGCGAAGGTATACGTGGTAGGAAATGCGGGGGCAAATCCAGACAACGTCGTTGCTGGTACGTTCCTTCTAAACAACCGCTATGCTTATATCTTGTTTGATACGGGTGCCGATCGAAGTTTTGTGTCTACTGCATTTAGCTCCCAAATTGACATCACGCCATCTACCCTAGATCACTATTATGATGTCGAACTAGCTGACGGGAGGATAATTGGGTTAAACACTATACTTAAGGGTTGCACATTAAACTTCCTAAACCACCAATTCGACATAAACTTAATGCCTGTAGAACTTGGTAGTTTTGACGCTATAATCGGTATGGATTGG
>BQNB010095598.1:5982-25829 GCA_026074375.1 Tanacetum coccineum
TCATCAATAAAGTTCTTAATTTTATGCATCTTGATTCTACACTTAATTGTTAAGGATTTGTATGAATGATCATGGAACCTACAGAAAGGCAAGAGGAGAAAGAATCACTGAAAACCAAGAAATCATCCATGAAGACTTCCATGGTTTTCTCAATCATATCGTGAAAGATTGCAACCATACAGCTTTGGAACGTGCCCGGTGCATTGCATAACCCAAAAGGCATACGACGATAGGCAAATGTCCCGTAAAGGCATGCGACGATAGGCAAATGTCCCGTAAGGGCAGGTGAAGGTAGTCTTCTCTTGATCAAGTGGGTCAATTGGGATCTGAAAGTAGCCGGAAAATCCATCCAAAAAGCAATAGTACTCATTTCCGGCTAATCTTTCAAGCATTTGATCCATGAATGGTAAAGGGAAATGGTCTTTACGAGTTGCATCATTGAGTTTTCGGTAGTCTTTGATAACTTCTTGCTTAATAACCTCATGGATTTTGGGGTTAACTCTTCTCTGATGTTGAACTACGGGTTTGGCATTTTCCTCCATCAAAATCTTATGGGTTCAAAACTGTGGATCTATTTCCTTAATATCAGAAATCTTCCAAGCTATGGCACGTTTGTGTGACTTAAGAACCTTGATTAGAGCGGTTTTATCCTCATCTTTTAAGTTTTTAGCGATTATGACGGGTAATTTGTCATCACCCTCCAAAAATGCATACTCAAGATGGGATGGTAAGTCTTTGAGTTCAAGGTCGGGAGGTTCGTCACATGAAGATTTTATCTTATCAGGCACATTGATTTCACAAACTGGTGACGGAGGGAGATTTGGGTCACTATTGATCACACTTAACAATTCCTCAAGGTAAACGGTATCTCCCCCGGGATCATAGATGCCATCAACACCCGGTGGTATTGAATCATCATGTTCAAGAAATTCATCGATCTCTTCCATTAGAAAATCACTTCCTCCGAAGGGAGTGAGAGATAGAGAACGAGAATCGATCGTAAGGTCCGAAGTAGAAGTGGGATTGCCACTTTCAGAAATTTCAAGTACTTCTTGAACATATTCTTCACAAGCAATGTCAATAACATCGACTCGGTTAACCAATTCAATGATATTGTAGGAGAAAGTTTCAGTATCACCAACTTTGAAGGTCACAGATTGGTCATCATGTCTAAGGGTCATTTGTTCATCGTAAATGTCGATCAAGGCACGTGCCGTCCTCAAGAAAGGTCTTCCTAAGATTAGGGGAACCCGAGGATCGGCAACGTAATCAACGACCACAAAATCGGCCGGAAAGAAAAACGTTTCAACTTTCACGAAAACATCCTCGGCGATGCCGGTTGGAGTAGAAATCATTCGGTCGGCAAGTTCAAGTAACATTCGGGTTTTGGTCAAAGCTGGGAGACTTAGTTCTCTGTTGATGCTTGCACCGAGATCGGCTAAGGCTAAGCATTCATTCATCTCCGGAAAATCACACGGTATAAGAAATCTACCGGGGTCTCCAAGTTTCTCGGGAAACTTTTTTAGGATAACCACCGAGCAATTCTCGTTTACCGGCGTCTTTGTCAACTCAATTATCTTATCTTTGTCATTGAGGAGCTTTCTGAACATTGGTGCAAATTTGGGCATGTGTAAGAGAGCGTTCGCGAAGCTTAGCTCGAAATGGAGATTCCGAAAAACCTTCATAAATTTTAAAGCTAGAAGATTGTCTTTTTCATGGAACTTTTCTTGGTTGGCCCTTAAAGGATAAGGCAAGGTTGGTTTAGTCTTTGGAACAACAACGGGCTCACCAATTTGGTCATCAGTTTGAACCACCGGAGGTTGGATGTTTTCGGTACTTGGTTGCACCGTATCCTTTGTCACCTCGGGTTCATTTTCCTTCTCTTTAGGAGGAGAAGAAATTTGAGGTTCATTGTAGGAAACACCGCTTCGGGTAGTGATTGCTTTCATATCACCTTTCGGGTTAGCAATGGTGTTGCTTGGAAGAGATCCCGAGCCCGAAGTAGAAGCAGTATTACTATTCATGAATTTGGTGATCAGGTCCATTATATTTGCCATTTGATTTTGCATCGGACTTAGACACACCTGGTGCTGAAGGAGCTGGAGCATGAGCTGGCGCGGGAGCTTGGTATGGTGAAGCTTGAAAAGTCGAGGGTCGATTATTCTGGGGTGGGTAAATTTGTCCTTGATTGAAATTATTACCCTGATTTTGGTTAAAATTGTTCCCTCGATTTTGGTTGTTTTGATGGTTTTGCATAGGAGGAAAACCGGGAGGTCGAATTTGGTTAGCAACCATCTGAGGTCGGTAACTGGCATTCCCTTGGTTGTAGTTAACTGCGGCGGCTTGTGACACATAATCTTGGATATGATCACGATAGTCATTGGTGGCTGGATAATTTTGGTAAGAATGACCACCACCGCAAGTTACACAACTTTGCTCAACCGCTTTTACGGGAGCGGGAGCTGGAGTTTGGTTTTTCTTATCGAGAATCAATGCTCTAACCATATCTTTTAGCTCAGCAACATCAGATGAAACTGCGAGGGTAGAAGAGCTCGTACTCACTTTTGAAACAATGGCTTTGCTTCGTGATTGACGAACTTTGGACTTGCTCTTGATGATTTTCAGGCATTCTCGGGGCATTTTATCCAGAAAGTTACCACCCGCAGCGGAGTTCAATGAATCTTGATCATTTTCATTCAGGGCATTATAGAATGTATCGAGTTGATGCAATTCTGAAAACCCATGATGCGGGCATGCCCTAAGAAGATCATTGAATCGGTCCCATGCTTCATAAAACGATTCGTCAAATCTTTGCTGAAATCTCGTGATTTCATTTCTAAGATTTGTTGTTTTAGAAGGAGGGAAGAATTTGTTAATAAATTTCGAAACAAGATCATCCCATGTTTCAATCGATCGAGGGGGTTCTTTTTCCAGCCATATCCGGGCTGCACCCTCGAGGGAAAATGGGAAAAGCATAAGCTTTACCGACGTATTCGGGACGTTCGGGAACTTCATCGTAGAAGTGATCTTGTTGAAATATCGGATGTGAGCATGTGGGTCTTCTTTATCATGTCCAAAAAATTGCTTGTTTTGAACAAGATTAAGTAGACCATGCTTGATCTCAAAGTTGTTAGCGTTGATCTCGGGAACAACGATCGCATCCTCGTAACCCTCGGTGGGTGCCTCGAGTAATTGAGCCATAGTACGATTATCAGCCATCGTAACTATGGGAGGATTATCAGGCTTCTCAAGATCGGATGATTCAACAGAAGTTTGTCGGATTTGTGGTTGTCGACGTCTACGGGCTTGAGATCGAGTGCGCATGCACAAAATAGAAATATAAAAAGTTTTTAAATCTTTTGTTCGATTTGGGAACCAACAAGTTCACCGGAATTTATTATGATAATACTTTAGTGAAAGTATTATATGATTGATGAATTTTATTTCTTGATTAAGACAATGCTTTTATATTTTTGGTTTTTCTTGTTTTATAAATATATACTAAAAAAGAAATGAAAAATATTTTTGTATTTTTATAAAAATAAAAGAGATATTCACAAATTCAAACACAATTTTTCAAACGTAACGATAATTCGTTTCACAGCCTCCCCGGCAGCGGCGCCAAAATTTGATTCGTTATAATCTATATATATATAATATAGGCAAACAATCAACCCAATACCCTTGACCAGGGATTGGTTAATAATTCACAAAATAAAATATATATGTAACCGGAAGTATGATTCCCGGGTCGTTAAGTCCCAACGAGGCTTGAATGGAAAATCGAATGACGGATTGATGATTGATGTTTGAATATGACAAAGTTATGATTGGTTTTCTATTACTACAAGTTAAAAATGCAAAAACGAATAAATTAAACCTAAAAACGAGAGCTAGAACAATTTTAAACTAAAACGTAGACGAAAATGTGAAAACGCGAGGGGTAAAAACCTAAATTTTGCAAATTAAACCCTAGACTAAAATTTTCTTTTCAAATGTGTTCTAAATGACAAATAATGAAGTTTAAAAAAAATTAGAACGAAAACGGAGGTCGTTTGACCCAAAAACGAGTCAAAACAAAAACGGGGACAAATCCTGTTCTTTAGAAAATTAATTTTTGAAAAAAATTAACTACAACACTTTTAACATTTTTTCCCTACAAAATACATGAACAAATATATTTTTAAAAAAGTATTATATTTTTCTGGATTAATATTTTATTTTTTATTGATTCTTTTTTTTAAAGTTTTTAAAGAAAATAAATTATAAAAAATACTAAAAGTTTATAAAAAAATCTGAAAAATTTATATAAATTAGTTGACAGTGTTATGGTCCTAGGAAAAATAAAATGGATTGCACAGCTTGTCGAATAAGCTGTCAAATAAGCCGAAATAGCTTATTAGCCAAATGGGCCAAAAAAGCCTTAAAACAATATTGGTTAGCCCTTACGACAGAAAAGTCCCAAGGGCGCAGCTGGTGTTGAGTGTGGTGTTAAGAGCGGGTAGAGGGGTTTAGTTGGGGTTAGATCCTTGCTCACCCCAGACCCCCTTCCTCACTCCCTTTTTAAATTTTTGTTTTTTACAAACTTGTTAAGCACTTATTAATAAGCATTTTATTTAACTACGACTTTTTGTAAAAGCTTATAAATAATGCTGGAAAATGAGCTTAAAAGTGACAGATGGCTTAAATAAGCTTAAGGCTTATTTTCTTTTCTTTTTTTTGGATTTTATAAAGCTACAAAAGGTGCAAGTAAGCTAAAATGAGATTAAACTAAGCAAATAAGCAAATTCATGATGAATTACGCAAAAAGAAAGAAAAATAAGCTTGAAAGAGCTTATTAAGCTACTGACTAATGGAACGTAGCTAAAATATACAAGGGTACTTTAGGGGTTAAAGATGTAGCCCTTCAGACAAACTAATAAGAACCTATAAATTAGAACAAGGAAAAGAGGACATAAAAGACAATAAGAAAAAGCATTCTATAACTAATTTGAACAAGGAACAAGCAATGAAAAGGCTTATTAAAAAGCTAACACAGGCAGATTCCCAAGGGGCCAAAAGACTTTTCCCTTTTGGCTTTTTACACAAATTAAGCTAAGAAACTTGTGAAGTAAGCACACACATACAATTAAGCACACATGATAAGCCTCTAAGAACATAAAGAATCAATTAATAAGCAGCAAATAAGCCAGAATATGGCTTATTAATGGGCTCAGCACTAGGGGAGCTTAAATAGCCAAACAGCCTAAATGGCTTTTTCAAGCTTAATTTTAAGCTGGTAAACAAACAAATGAGCCCAAATGGCTTCTTTCTAGCTAAAGCTCAAACAATAAGCTACTCAAACCACCCTTTGAAAAGTATTTTGAAATTTGTTTAGACTGTTTTAAAGTTGTTTAAAAACTGCTAAAATTCATTTTTACTTTTTTTTATCACAGACTTGAAATGAAAAATATCCAACTTGCAGGCCTTAAATAAGCACTCAACTTATGGTGAAAATGGAAAATAAGCAAAAACAACTAAACTTGACCCTACAAACTACTTATAAACCAAAACTTAGATTCTAACTTAAACCTTAGCCTATCTAAAAACGAGTTTGAAAAGAGGACATGTTCATTTTTGAAACTGATTAAATTTTGACAGACTTGACTAATTTTGAATGAAAATTGCACACTACTTTGCCACTTACTCAATGCATAAACATCTTTGAATTGAACATGTAAATGAAGCCTAATATCTACTTTAAGCTAATGATCAAAAATAAGTCTGTTCCTAAAGAAGTCAATTGCCAGCAGATTTCAAAATCTTAGTGCGTAGATTAAGCTTGGTTTTTGAGATTTAAAGCATAAAAATGATTAAACATACCTAATTAACCCTTGTTTTAACTAATCAAATCTGTCTCAAGTACCCCAACCCATTTACTTCACCCATTTGACCCATTTTTTTCTTTAACCCAAACACCCCTTTAATTCCTAAAAATGGTTTTTTTTAACTAATTAAGGGTTAATTAGGCTATGGATTTTATGGACAGAAGCTTAAACATAACCAAATAGCATTAATAAGCACAAAGATATAAACAATAAGCACAAATAAGCTGTAATTAAGCAAATGCTATAGTAACTTAAATTTTTTTTGCAGAAAATTAAAATAAGAACTTACAAAAGGTCCAAAAGTAAAGGAACCTAAAACTAACCTAATTATCCCCTAAGTCCATTGTATTTCTGAATCAAAAACCAACCCAAGGTCCATCCATTTCTGACCCATTTTCATTTCTTGCTTCCTTTCTCTCTTTTTTCTTTTGTGTTGACTGATTAAGTGTTTTACATAAATTAATTGTTTATCAAGAGTTTACTAACAAGTTTATAAAAACTTATGTATCACTTGGAAATTAAACTTGACTTAATTGAAAACACAAGGGTATGAATAAACTTGAAACTTTCATTAAACTCTTAGAAACTGGATACAAGCATGAACAAAAACTTTAGAGCTAAGTTAAAAGTATAAAAGTAGACTGAAAATACAGAAAATTAAAATTTGATCCCCTCTAAGCTATTACATAGTCCTATTTAATACTAAAAATAAAAGCATTGGTCTTTTAGTCCGTTTTCATCTTTCTTCCCAAGCTGTGTTTCTTGTATTAACACAGAATTGGGGGTGGTTTAGTTGATTTGAGTGTAATGACAAAGGAAATCTGTCCCTCAATTTCAATGTGCTTCTTTTGGAATCAATCTAGCCGTCGAATTCGTTCTTGGCCAATGGGGGATTGCCAAGTTGGCAATTATACAGCTGAGGTGAGTTTAGTGGAGGGGGAGGAAAGGGATTATCCCAGGTTTAATGGGGTTTATGGGATTAAAAAGTAGTGGTTAACCCGTGAGTGGTTTGGGGGGGGGAAATGGGCGGGAAAGTTTGTTTGAATGGTGACAGGGAATGGAAGTTTTAGGGAAATGGCAAGGTTAGTTCCCTCAAGGTGTATTTGGCTATTGCATCAAACGTCCTTGTTATGTTACAAGGTTGAGGGTTTAGCAGAAATGCCCCCTCAATCTTATAACACTTATTTCAAAATCAGTCCTTGTTTAATACAAGTATAGGTTTTGACAGATTAAGTCCCTATACTTGTATTTTGAATAAATTGCAAATTCCGGTCCCTTGACCTTCATCCTTTGTTAAAATAACTTGTAAATGTGCAAATTTAAGTCCGCTCAAGTTGTCTTTTCTGCTTTAAGTTTCTCGAGTTGACTCTAATTTGTCATGGGTTGACTTTGACTTTGACTGTTTTGACTTTTCTGATGACTTTTTGATATGATTGACTTTTGGCTTTGATTTGGCTTTGTCTTCACACACTTTTCCATTCCGTGCTCAGTTTTGTTGTGTTGGCTTTATTTTTTGTCCTTTTGTGTGATATCCGTTTCCTGCACAATACAATTGCAAAACAAACATATATTTGGTAGTTTGTTTTTGGTCATTAAGGCTCGTTTTATTGGATATAAAATATGTGTAATTAAGCACATATTAGTGGTTTTCCTCCCATTCAAAATAATCCTGAAACTAAAAATGATGAAATTGTACCATTTGACAAACAAAGTGATGATCTTAAAAGAAACTTGCTAAAAATAATGAAGCTAAAATGGTAATTTATAATGCTTTGCCACGTAAAGAATACGAAGAATTTTTATGTGTAAAACCGCAAAAGAAATTTGGGATACTTTATTAATCACTCACCAAGGTAATAGTTAAGTCAAAGATAATAAAATTGATCTCCTTGTTCAACAATATAAACAATTTACGATTCTGGAAGAGGAATTAATAGATGATGGTTTTGCTAGATTTAACACTATTATTACTAGTCTAAAAGCACTTGATGAAGGTTTTTCTAGCAAGAACTATGTTAGAAAATTTCTTAGGGCACTTCATCCTAAATGGCGCGCAAAGGTTATAGCTATTGAAGAGTCGAAGGATTTGATATCATTATCACTTGACGAACTTAATGGAAATTTGAAATTTTATGAAGTGATAATAAAGAAAGACTTCAAAATGGTCAAAGGAAAAATAGAACAAAGTAGATCTCTTGCCTCGAAGGCTAAAAAGAAATCTAGTTATGAAGAAAGTTCAACCTCCGACAGTGAAGACGAAGAATACGCCATGGCCATGAAAGAATTCAAGAAATTCTTTAAAAGACGAGGAAGATTCGTAAGACAACCACGTGATGAAAGAATGTCGTTCCAAAGAAGTAGAGACGAAAAAATGGTAAAAGCAAAAGAAAATGATTTAGATGTGGATATCCAAATCATCTCATCAGAGAGTGTTCAAAGTCACCAAGAAACAATAATCAAAGAGCTTTCATTGGAGGAATGTGGAGCGATAGTGGCAAAGATGAGGAAGAAACGACTAAATACGAGGCTTGTCTTGTAGCTCAAGCGTCTAATGAGGTATGCTTAAGAATAAACTTGGAGCCCAACGAGTGATTAAAGATAGTGGATGCTCAAAACAGATGAGGGGTAACCGAAAGTTATTCTCTACATACAAAGCGTACAACGGAGGCAACGTTATTTTCAGAAGCAATTTGCGTGGTAACATTATAGGCAAATGTACGATTTCTCATGACTCCCTAATTATTGAAAATGATGAGCACATAGATAATTTAAAATTTAACTTGCTAAGTGTTGGTAAAATATGTGATAATAAGTGCAAAGTAATATTTACCGAACATGATAGCGAAATAATTAAAGATGAAAAAGTCATAGGTAGAGGAATTAGAAAAAGAGGGTTATATGTGATGAAACTAGGAAATAAGCCGGAAGATAAAATATGTCTTGCAACCTTAGACGAGGGATTGGTTAATAATTCACAAAATAAAATATATAATATCCTGAAGTATGAATCTCGGTCTTAATTCCCAACGAGGCCTTGAATGGACAATCGAATGACGGATTGATGATTGATGTTTGAATATGGACCAAGTTATGATTTTGGTTTTCTATACTACACGTAGTAACAATGCAAAACAAATAAATTTAAAACCTAAAAACGAGAGCTAGACCAATTTAAACTAAAACGTACGACAAAAATGTGAAACGCGAATGGGGTTAAAAACCTAAATTTGGCAAATTAAACCCTAGACTATAATTTTTCTTTTTCAGAATGTGTTTCTAAATGACAAATAAGTGAATTTAAAAAAACAAATTTGGCTATAACGAAAACGGGAGGTTCCGTTTGAACCAAAATCGTAGTACAAACCAAAAACGGAGACAAATTCCTGTTCTTTAGAAAATTAATTTTTGAAAAAATGAACCTACGAAACTTTTAACATTTTTCCTACAAAATATATGAAAAAAGAAATTTTTTTAAAAAAGTTTATATTTTTCTGATTAATATTTTATTTAGTAAAATGATTCAAAACAAATTAGGATGTTCCATAGTGTCAATTAAAACGGATCATGGTCGGGAATTTGATAATGAAGTACAATTCGGAAACTATTTGTGACTCAAATAGGATTACTTACAATTTTTCCGCTCCTCATACTCCACAATCAAATGGGGCAGTAGAAAGAAAGAATCGCACTCTACAAAAAATGAGTAGAGCTATGTTAAATGAACAATCCATTCCACAAAATTTTTGGTGTAACACGGTCGATACATCAACCTATATAATAAATAGAATTTCCATTAGACATATTTTAGGAAAAACCTCATACGAGTTGTTAAAAGGTAGAAAACCTAACCTTAACTATTTCAAAGTGTTTGGAAGCAAATGCTTCATTCTTAATATAAAAGATTACCTCACCAAGTTTGATCCAAATTCATACGAAGGTGTTTTCCTAGGATATTTGTAAAATAGTAAAGCTTATATAATTCTCAACAAATAAACAATGAACGTTGAAGAATCCTCAAATGTGACATTCGATGAAACTCTTCTCCCGACTAAAACATCACCTTTGGAGGATGATGATTTAGTCGAAGAAGAAGCTATTGAGGTTAATAAAACAAGACACTTAGGTAAAGATCTCGAAGATAATTTTTAGAAAATAATGAAATCACAAACATTAAAGAATCTAAGAGTCATACACTAGAAAATGTTATTTGTAACCTAAATCAAAGAACTCTTAGATCACAAGCTCAAGACAAAAGTAATTTCTTTTATTTTCTCTCAACCTTAGAACCTAAAAATATAAATGAAACTTTAAAAGATGAAAGTTAGGTAATTGCTATGCAAGAATGTGAAAACCTAAAACACGTGATACGTTCTTTGATCGTTTAAGCTCTTGTTTGTTTAGAACATGATCTAGGATGAATTAATAACAAAGGCAGAATATTCAAACATTGAATCATTGTTATTAATACAAGGTTTTTCATCATCATCACCTAAGATACATGACTACTACAAGCCCCAATCTTACCTGATCAATGGTAAGACGGTTACATCAACAAACTGTAACAGGAATCATAAGATTCTTGAGGCTACACCACCATGCTAGCATCTATCTATTGTGGGATGTGTAAACCGACACACATAACACGTTTTACACCTTTGGTGCACACATACTTTTTGGCACACTTAAAACCTATGTCTATGATCTCTTTATATAGGGAGAGATCATGACTTACAAAGGAAACATAATACAATTAGGAAACTATTAAATAGTATTAATCAACATTAATTCTTTCCTATCAACAATTAATAGCATTAATAACTTGTCTTTATCCTTTTAATCAAGTCATCAATGTTTTTCTTGTTTCCTTCTTTAAGGAGACCTTCTAAAATCATACATCTTTTGAAGAATTCCTCCTTTTTCTTTTAAGTCCTTTTTGTTTCATTCTTGTTTTGTCTTATCAACTCAAATATTATTCCCAACAAAGAAGAATTAAGCCAATTTATCTCAAATGATGTTTGGGAACTAGTCCTAAATCCTAAGGATATGATCATTAATAGAATATTAGATTAACGTCCACTCTTAGTGTTCGACACTCTACTTACCGCGAAGCTTCATCTTGACCGGGTACACTGCCTGTTAGAGTGTTGTCTTTAGGTTAGTCGGCTAAATATAAATGTAAAATCTTGATACATAAATTATACACCACACGACGACACATCAGCATGCACTCTAGACTTCAAATTATTTAAACTGGATGTAAAGAGTGCATTCCTTAACGGTTTTATCAATGAGGAGGTTTACGTGGCACAACCTTCGAGATTCATTGACTTCGCAAAACCTAATAATGTTTATAGACTCAAGAAAGCTCTTTACAGACTTAAACAAGCTCCTAAAGCTTGGTATGATAGATTGAAAGCCTTTCTTATTAAACATGATTATACCATGGGAATGGTAGATAACACACTCTTTACTAAAAAGAAAAACTCCAATCTCATTATTGTCCAAATATATGTCAACGACATTATATTCGGCTCAACTTGTCAAGAATTGTGTGATGATTTTGCCAAGATTATGCACGATGAGTTTGGAATGAGTATGATGGGGGAACTAATTTTTTTCTTAGGTTTACAACTAAAACAATTAGAAGATGGTATATTCTTTAACCAATCAAAATATATAAAAGAAATGCTTAAGAAATTTGGATTAGAAGACTCTAAGCCAATGAAAACTCTTATGTCTACGGAAATGAAACTCACGAAAGACGAAGAAGGTGAGTCCGTAGACAATCCCAAATATAGAGGTATGATAGGTAGTTTATTATACTTAACGACAAGTAGGCCTGATATCATGTTTAGTGTTTGCCTTTGTGCACGCTTCCAAGAGGATCCCAAAACCTCTCACCTTGAAGCGGTTAAACGTATCTTCCGATACATTAAAGGCACTACGCACTTAGGATTATGGTATCCTAAGGGTCCGGCATTGAAACCATAGTATATGCCGACTTTGATCATGCAGGAGATTACGTGGATCAAAAAAGCACTAGTGGTATTTGCACGTTTATGGGATGTTGTTTAACATCTTGGTTTTCGAAGAAGCAAACCGCTCTTGCTATTTCCACTACCGAAGCCAAATATGTAAGAGCCGGAAAGGCATGTCAACAAGCACTATAGATGAAACAAGCTCTCGTAGATTATGGCATTAGATTAGATGACATTCCTATAATGTGTGATAACAAAGGGGCTATAGACTTAAGTAAAAATCCCATACAACACTCTCGTACAAAACACATTGAGATTCGCCACCATTTCCTTCGTGACAATGTTCAAAAAGGAAATATTTCCATAGAAAATGTCTCATCGAAAGATAACATTGCCGACATTCTAACTAAACCCCTTAAACGTGAGCCTTTTAATTACTTACGTCTAGGTCAGGAATGATGGAACACATTGAATAAATACTTATTAAGTATCCACATCACTATCAATGTTAATAGGAACTTAAATCACCTAAAATTAAAAAAGAACATTGAACTACAACCAAAACCAACATGCCAAAATCGAAAAATCACAAAAATAAAATCGTCAGATGGCGGCCCCCTTAGCTCTTAAAGGGCGCCCCCTTAGTGATAAGGGGGCCGGCCATACACATAAGGGGACCGGCCATCTGATAGCCCGTAAAAAGTTTTTATTTCTCTTCTTTAAATCTAAACCTAGGATTCTATTTTATACAAAATCAAAGATTAGAAATTTCTCAAAAATTAATCTTTATACAAAATTACGTATTAGTAACCTCGGTTTTGCCAAGGCTTAAACTTCTCAACCTAATATATGTATATATAAGTCCCAATCTATTTCTCAAAATCCTTCTCACGACTAGGAGTTCATGAAAATCTACTTTCATACATTGTTGATATATGATAAAAATATTTTCCATTCATGCATAATGATCTCACACTTGTTGCCGGAATATATAATCAAATATTTATTTTTTGACATTCTTGATTGAGCAAAATTAAATAAGGGAGCACTTGGATTATTTCTTAGGTTTTTTTTGTCTTAGAGTCAAAATAATCGTCACTCCATATTTGTCGCATATAGGCACACACTAGGATTCTAAATATAAACACAAGTCTCATTTGATGTGTTTACGACCTATTTCTCTTGTTTAAGAAATCTTAAGAGCATTACAACTATTTGTTAATACTTCAATTAATATGCTCTTCATTATAGATTTTTATTTGCCTCCTTGCATGCTTATTCATATATACTTGCTTGCTAAATGTTATAGTCTTGATTGCTATAAAAATTAGGACTTGCTGCAAAATGACCACAAAATAGTTTACCTTTTTACCATTTCCTGCAAGAAAACAAAAACCTGAACATCCTGAACATTTCCAGGTGGCGGCCCCCTTTGCTCAAAGGGGCGGCCCCCTTAGTGATAAGGGGTCCGGCCATATAGATAAAGGGTCGGCCATCTGATGAACGATTTTTACTGTTTCTTTATGCTTTTTGACTTTTTTTTTATCTAGACTCAACTATAATTTCCCAAAACACACCGACATTTCTTGGCTTTGTTTTCTAACAATGTCCATCCATCCTTAACTACATTTTCTTCCTAGTATAAATCAACCCTCACCCTCATCTTTGTCATCACAACTCATCTCATCTTCTCCAATGACATCTCCTCACAAACCTATGTCCAAACCTTCAAAGGTGGCCAAAATGTCCGTAAGACCCGTATGGAGAAAGAAGTTGAACTATTGTAACACATCCAATAAGGTTGCTGTTAACTTGCCTACACCAATACCCAAATCACAATCTCCTCTCCAAGAGCCATCACAAGAAAACCCTCCTACTACTCACTCAAACCATGATTCACTAAAATCTCACTTACTTTTACTTGTGACACTAATGTTGGACAAACTCTCATTCCACCATAAAGTTCCAATCAAACTCAACTCACACAACCCTCATTTCCTCACTTACTCATCAATCCACATATGGCTAGTATGCTTCATGCTCAAACTCCACCCTTACCTCAAGGTGACAACCAAATTCAACCTCCACTACTTCTATCTCCAAGTAGAGAAATGCTCATTGATGACATTAATCAACTCCAAGATTTATCAAACCTTCTAGCCATGCGTCTTTCCCAACGCAACACTCCATCATCACCTTATTCTCCAAACTTGCCTCACACCCTCAACTTAAACCAAGTCGCACAACATGTTGGCTATTGTCCTTGTTGCATCTTTAACCAAAAACAATTCCTAACCTTGAGTGAAGATCTTAATTGGATTGAATTTCTTCTTACTCGTCCACAACCACCACTTCAAGTCCAACGAGACTACCCTCCAACAACCACCTCCGCTCCAAACTTTCCACCACCAACCAACTAAGCATGTTATATGCTTACCTTTTCTCGCTTTCAAATAAATGTCCAACCCACTCCTTTTTTAAGCAAGTTCAATGGTTTCCTATGGAAATCTAGGCAAATTAGGACCTTTGTAGTTTCTATTCATGTAGAATGTATTATTATGCTTCAAGCATAATATTTAGATTTGATAAATGCATGTTGAATGATTGTGTTTTATACACAATTTCTACGTTGAATGAATGATCTTTTGCTTAATTGCTCTTTTGAGTCTTTTTATCTTGTATATTTGTGATGGTTGGTTTGCACAAATATGTTTGATTATTTTTCCTTTTTCTTTGCTATATGTTAGAAACATTGGTTTTGTTCTTCTAACTTGTTTTTGTAGCAAAGTTATCATAGCTCGATTCCTTGGTGTCCTCAATCGAGGGGGAGTACACATCAAAGGGGAGCGTTTATTCCGTCGACTTTACTCATATTCATCGACGAAGCCTTTTTGATTCTACAAAAAGGGAGAGAAATAGAAATAAAACTCACTAAATACTTGCTTAAAATTAATTTTACATTTAATGAGTTTAGATTTTGTAATCATCAAAAGGGAGAAGATTGTTGATAGAAATAATGCCTAAAAACATTATAAATACTTTTCGTCATCTCTACGTTTTGATAATCACAAAATGTAAAAACGCTCAATGTAAATTAAACGTAAACAAGTAATTAGTAGTAAATTTTCATTTCAAAAATTTAATCACTTAAATGTATGAATAAATAAATGCTTAATGTATTTTATGATCAAAGAAATTTTTATTCAACCTCATATTTTTTTATAAAATGTTACAAATACTTTTATAACTTTTACAAAATATTTTCTACATTTAAAAGAAATATTTTATTGAACATAAATATTTTGAATTCAAATTTTCTACCTAAAAACGGCTAGAAAAGTTCCAAAAAACACCTCCTCTGGAAAAGACAAAAAAGGGAGCGTCTTGACTTGGGCGGCCCCCTTACATATAAGGGCGGCCCCCTTAGTGATAAGGGGGCCGACCATGGAGCTAAGGGGGCCGACCATGGAGCTAAGGGGGGCGGCCATGGAGCTAAGGGGGCCGGCCAGACAAAAAGCTTCTTAGCTTTGCCTATAAATACTGGACTGTTCCCTACTGATTTTCTCACCTCTTGCACACACATTCTTTCTGTTCTAAATCAGTTTATACTTTCCTTTCATTCCTTTGATCATTAAATCATAAGCTTTGTTTCCAAGTGATCCAAGCTTAGATCCTCAAGTGCAAGAGAAGAATACTTCCTACCATCAAGTGAAGAAGTATTATAGTTTAGTGTGTTCTTGTAACATAGTTACAATTGTATTATATCTTGTAAATCATTTGTGTATATTGTGAAAGGTGTGTATAGTAGTTAGATTGTTGTGATCATAGGAAGTATAGTTAGATCGTGGTGATCGTCAAGAGTTTAGATAGATCGGGGTGATCTTGTTAGTGTCTAGGTGAAGTGTAGTGAAGTTGTGAAGTGAAGTGAAGTAGTGAAGTGTAGTGAAGTGGTGAAGTAAAGTTAAGTAGTGAAGTGAAGAGAAGTTGTGAAGTTGTGAAGTGAAGAGAAGTTGTGAAGTAGTGAAGTAAGGAGAAGTTGTGAAGTGAAGTAAAGTTGTGAATTGTTGTGAAGTAGTGCGGTTAGTATTTTAGTCCTCAAAATACAAAAGTTGTGATAGATTGGTTCTAGCTAGGATTAGAACTCGACATTTGGCTTAGTGTCGAAAATCGGTGTAAGCTTAGTTGTGTACGGTTTTCTCCGCCTAAAGGGAGCTTGTTGACATAGTGAAGA
This sequence comes from Tanacetum coccineum, assembly GCA_026074375.1. NCBI lineage: Eukaryota > Viridiplantae > Streptophyta > Magnoliopsida > Asterales > Asteraceae > Tanacetum > Tanacetum coccineum. Next base: position 22,059 of record BQNB010095598.1, read on the forward strand.
AAACTCTCGAGTTTGGTGCTCGGGGAGTGGAGTAGGGCGAAGAGGTGCTTCGTTACCGAACCACTATAAATCCTTGTGTTGTGGTTTGATCTTTCTAACTCTTATCTCTTATCTTGCATATTTATTTCATATCTTGTTTATTTAGTTATATTGTTCACATATTGAATTCACATAAAGTCAAATCTAAGTTTTTATAAACAAACTATACATTAAATCAAAAAGCGGTAAACTATTCAACCCTCTCCCCTTCTAGTTTTCCACAACGTTTTAAAATTATAGTGAAGCCGTCCAATATAATATGTACCACTTATTAAAATTTTAAAGAAATTTATTTTTTTAGCTAAATGTTAAACTAACCTACAACTTTTAGGCTATTTAAATCTAGAGTAAATTGCAAAAATCGTCCATGTGGTTTGGATAAATTGCACGTTTGGTCCGCGTGGTGTCGAAATTGCAAAAATCGTCCGTGTGAGAAACCCTGGGTTTCACTTTTAGTCATTTGTCAAACTGAAATGACTAAAATACCCTTATCTTCAACATTATTAAACGAGAATATTTTAGTCATTTCAGTTCGACAAAGGACTAAAAGTGGAACCCAAAGTTTCTCACACGAACGATTTTTGCAATTTCGATATCACGCGGACCAAACGTGCAATTTGGCTAAACTACAAGGATGATTTTTGCGATTCTCTTGTAAATCTATTAGAAAAATGAGCAGTGAAATTGCTAGTTTGGTAAATTTGTGTCTCATAGTACAGTAACTTTTAGTTTTTAAGCTATGATGGGCAATCATGGGCACATGCATAAAATGACAGGACATTTGGGTACCTGACTCAAGATACGATTAGGTACATGTCACCCCATGCTAAACCCTATAAAGGGGAATTTTATCTGCTGACATGGCAAAAAATGATTGGATGTGAGAGATTTCTTAGGATGACTTGATTAATATGTGTGGCAGATGAATGTCGTACGTTGCCATACTTACGTTCAATGACTTATGATTACAACTCTCTCTCTTTCATTATCTATATGCTTAATTTAATACATATTTTTGATTTTTCTAAAAGTATATCTTTTGAGAACGACAATTATAGCTCAATAAAATTAAGCAAAATGTACACACTAAGAACCAAATAGGCTAAACACTAACGGCACCAACTATATATAACATGGGTTAGGGCACAAGATAAGAAGTCAAAAAAGTACAGAAAAATACATAAAAACTCACATAAAGGTACATAAAAGTACACAGGGACACATAAAATTTGTGAGTCCCTGTGTACTTTTCTGTACTTTTTTGTCGGTCGCTGGCTTCTTATCTTTTACCCTTAAAGCACAAGTTAGAAAAACCCATGTCATTAGTGTCAGACGTATGATGAGTGAGTTTTTAGCTTTGTAAAAAATCAAAAATCTAAAGTGAATTTATCTAGAATTACATGTGACCTTAAGCAATCGTTGTAATTGGATTTGAATGCCAATTAAGACTCTCATGAGCAAGAAACGTTAGAACACCACCGGTTGTAAATCCAAAGAGAGAAATTTTTTTGGATATCGAACGCGGATTTTCGTCACATGCAAGAACCATAGAGCTGTCTAAATATATCATGATGAGTAATGCTATTTAGGCCTACAAGTCATGCCTAAATACATGCCTAATGCATAAATCACTTGTACAATTGTATTATGCATTTTCTCTCTCTGAATTCCCACCAATCATTTTTTCAAAACCACCAATCAAATCATTAGGCATACAATTAGGCTTGCTAATTAGGCATAAGAATCATTTTTCTATCATGATTGAGCAAAACAGTTTCCTAACTTGAACTATGTATAAAATCAAACATAGCAAATACTTTGCATGCACTATACTATATGAGAAATGATACATCTCTAAAAAAATTTATACCTAAAAACAGTACTAATGATCGATACGTGTCATGAGTCGATTAGAATGTACTGTAATAAAGTGAGCGTGTTTCTTCATCATGTGTATTCGTGAATGTGACCTTAAGAAGTATATTAGCATTACTAGTTTTTTTTTGAACGGCAACTTTATAAAAAAAACTAGCAAGGAGCTAGAAAGACATTACAAAGAAATAAGATAGGGGTTTTTTAACCAATACTCCCAAGAAAAAACCCTATTACATCTACTAGAACACCATAAAAAGGACCAAGAAACAATGTCATCCGCAATGTTTGATATGCATGAATCAAAGTCGTAATGAAATAAATTAATACAAAAGAACGGATAATTCTTGTTTCTTTTAAGTTTTGGGATTGTATTCCTGGACTCATTCCATTACCACCGTCATTTTCATTCTACAACCACCCTCTGGGTTTTTATATTCGTATTCCATTTTGACACGGAACGACATTTATGGCATGTTTCATTCGGTTCATTTACTTCCGGTGTCCATTTTACAGCGTACCAAACAATATACGTAAATGTTTTATTCCATTCTAACATGGCAAGTAAACAAGAGTACAACACAATTGAACATTAATAATTAATGACTTTTTCAATTACTATGTTCATTCCATCATCGTTCTTCTACTGCGCCTGCCTAAATAAACATACAAATAAAGTTAGAATTATAAATGGACTAAAAGAGATCATTGTATATTACATTAACTATAACGGGCTTTATGGATTAGCCCAACAGATAACACAAAAGACCAAAAAAGTCAATTTTCTTTTTTTTTTTAATAAAAAAGTCAATTTTCTTCATCTTAATTTAGAAGCCACCCATTTCCAACCCAACAAGTCAGAAATAACCAGAAGAAAAAAAAGGGGGATGCCAACATTGAATCTTTTTGCAAACACTCCAATAGACCCAGTGATTGCTTCTGACATATTGAAAGATGCCACTAAATCTGTTGCTAAGATCGTTGGAAAACCTGAGTCTGTTAAGTTTCTTTTCTTGACCCTCTTGCATTTTTTGATTGTTTCATATAATGCATATCAAATGTTTGATGAAATGCCTCTATACCTTTATGTGTTGCACTTTATAATTTTTTTTAATGTAACAATAAGTACTAGTATTAACTTATTATTTACGTACCGGTAGAAGGCAAACGAGCAACACGCTGCGTCGCTAGCCCTTTTTTTGATTGCAAAGCTAATCCGGAAAACCACATTTGTGGATTTTGGAATCATTATATTACTGTTCATAACCTGTTGAATTCTATTGAGTAGCTCCACCGCATCAGGCGCAAGGAAACCAAATATATCAAACGCGAAAGGAATAAACTTTATAAATAAACTCTCCTAGTTGAAAACGTTTAGCTTTACGTCATTTTACACTTTATAATTACAAGTTTATCTATGTTACCAACCGCTTATATAAAAAACATACAGCTACTACTAGTTTTGTCAAACGTAGCCTAAGTTTTCTAACCATATTATGCTTATCCGTTTTGTAAGAATAAAAAACATTCCATTTTGTCTTATAGTTTATGCAAGAATGATGGTTTGTTTGCAACGAAAGACTACTTATTGTGATTCAAAAAGTTAGAATCGGAGGTGTCAAAAAGTTAATTATGAATGATGGTTTGTTTGCTATGTGTATGACTGGTGAGTCAATCCATGTTATTGTTAATTATATAATTGATAAATGTCTGTTTAACACCTGACATTGATGGAAGTCCAAGGCATTTAATTCCTTTAGTCTCTGGCATGCTTACGTTATTCATGTTAGGTTTCTTATAATACCTTGCGCCATATTGTATGGTTTTTCTATAGAGTATTTATTCTACACTATTATACAT